>JARQOD010006863.1:0-41153 GCA_033576555.1 Oophaga sylvatica | reverse complement strand
TAATATGGGGGGAAAACCACTGTCTGGGTGCACGGAAAGTGCCGGAAAGGAAGGAGCGAACGTTTGACTTTTTCAAACCAAAATTGGCTGGAATTGAGATTCGACCCAGTCGAGTTTGGAAAGACCCTGATGTTTCTAAACAGTGAAAAAAAAAACCACAAATGACACTATTTTGGAAACTAGACCCCTAAGGAACTCATCTAGATCTGTTGTGAGCACTTTGAGCCCCAAGTGTTTCACTAAAGTTTAATAATGCCTGGGTGTGAAAAAAAAAAGATTCACAAAAATGATTTTTTTAGTCCCAAATTTTTTGATTTTTCCAAGGAAATTTGACCCCAAAAGTTTGTTGCCCAAAATTGTCCTGATATGCTGATACCCCATATTGTGGGGGGGAAACAGTTTGGGCACACGGAGGGCTCGGAAAGGAAGTAATGATGTTTGGAATGCAGACTTTGGGGTGTCATGTCAGTTTGCAGAGCCCCTGATGTGCCTAACAGTAGAAACCTCCCAAGTGACCCATTTTGGAAACTAGACCCCCTAGAGAACTTATCTGATCTGTGGTGAGAAACTCGAACCCCCAAGGCTTCACACAAGTTTTTAATGCCAGGCATAAAAATAAAAAATCCTATTTTTTCCCAAAAAAATATTTAGTCACCAATTTTTTTTTTCCCAAGGGTAACGGGGAGAAATTGGACCCAAAAGTTGTTGTCCAATTTGTTCTGAGTCCGCTGATCCCCCATACTTTGGGGAACCACTGTTTGGGCGCACCGCAGAGCTCGGAATGGAAGGAGCACCATTTGACTTTAAAAACCAAAATTGGCTGGAATCGAGATTGGATGCCATGTCGCGTTTGGATACCCCCTAAAGTCCCTAAATAGTGAAACCCCCACAAGTGCCCCCATTTTAGAAACTAAAACCCACTAAGGAACTTATCTAGATCTGTGGTGAGCACTTGAACCCCCAAGTGCTTCATAAAAGTTTATAACATAGAGCCGTAAAATTAAAAAATCATATTTTTTCACAAAAATGATCTTTTCACTCCAATTTTTATTTTCCCAAGGGTAACAAGACCTCAAAAGTTATTGTGCAATTTGTCCAGAGTACGCTGTTTGGGTGCATGGCAGAGCTCGGAAAGGAAGGAGTGTCATTTGACTTTTTCAATGCAGAATTGGCTGGACGCCATGTCGCATTTAGAGAGACCTTGATGTGCCTAAACAGTGGAAACCCCCACAAGTGACACCATTTTGGAAACTAGACCCCCTAAGGAACTTATTTAGATCTATTGTGAGCACTTTGAACCCCCAAGTGTTTCACTAAAGTTTATAATGCCTGGGTGTGAAAAAAAATTTCCACAAAAATGATTTTTTAGTCCTCAATTTTTGATTTTTCCCAAGGAAATTGGACCCTAAAAGTTGTTGTTCAATTTGTCCTGAGTATGCTGATGCCCCATACGTGGGAGAAAACTACTGTATGGGTGCACGGCAGGGCTCGGAAGGGAAGTAGTGATGTTTTGCATTGGAGACTTTGATGGAATAGTCTGCAGGTGTCATGTCGCGTTTAGAGAGCCCCTGATTGGATGTCATGTCGCCTTTGGAGAGCCCCTGATGTGCCTAAACAGTGGAAACCCCCATAAGTGACCCCATTTTGGAAACTAGACCCCCAAACAACTTAACTAAATGTGTGGTGAGAACTTTGAACCCCAAGTGCTTCACAGAAGTTTATAATGTAGAGCCATAAAAATAAAAAAATCATATTTTTTTCCACAAAAATGATATTTTCACCCGCAATTTTTGATTTTCCCAAGGGGTAACAGAAGAAATTGAGCCCCAAGAGTTATTGTGCAATTTGTCCTGAGTACGCTGGTACCCCATATGTGGGGGTAAACCACTGTTTGGGCACATGGCAGAGCTCTGAAGGGAAGGAGCACCACTTGACTTTTTCAATGCAGAATTGGCTGGAATTGAGATCAGACGCCATGTCACGTTTGGAGAGACCCTAATGTGCCTAAACAGTGGAAACCCCCCAAATTCTAACTCCAACCCTAACACCAACACACCCCTAACCCTAGTTCCAACCCTAACCATAACTGGGGACTCCCTCTGACATCACTGATGCTGTGCGGAGTCCCTGGCTGACCTGAAGTGAACTGATTAGCGTGAGAAACAATCAATTAAGCTTCCCAGCTAATCACTTCATCTCCTGTGAGCCGGGGAGATGAGCTCATTCATTCGGGGGTTTACAGCACGGCTGCCAGCATTAGCAGCAGTCCCAGCTGTAAACCTGTTAACTAGAGTTGAGCGATACTTTCCGATATCCAAAAGTATCGGAATCGGAATGGTATCGCCGATACCCAAAAAATATCGGCGATAACCGATACCGATACCGGAAATCCAATGTAAGTCTATGGGAACAAAATATCGGAATTAAAAAAACCCCATTCTTGCCTTGTTGGTTAATTGTACATGAAGGAAAACAACAAAGAGTAATGTAGAATGTATTGGGGAAGGTTGAGGAGACATTAAAGGCATAGATGTTTAACCCAATCAAATGGAATATCATAAATATTTTTTTTTTTAAAGATGTTCGGATTGACGAAGAAATTGACAATGTTGTTAACGTTTTTTCTATTTTGGCAAATATGTATATTTCACAACTTCCATGCTCTTCACCTTTTTAACTTTTGACACACTTTCTCCTTCATAATCTTCAGCAGCATCATCTTTTTCATCAAATTATTCTTCATCTTCACCTTCTTTATCTTCTTCTTAAACTTCTTGCTATTCATCTGTTTGTTAACATTAATACTCATATTCTTCTTATTAAACTATTATTCTTATTCATATTGTACTTCATCTTCTTCATCATATTCTTATTTGTGACAGAGAATCCTGTACTTGTAATCTGTCAAAGTATGAATTTTTCATCCTTCCGTTCTTGCTGTCCAAAAGATTTAAATTACAACAGTATTTGTCCGTGTTCAGTTTAGCCTGCAGCAGCAGGCATTTTCCAGGGGCACCACGAGGAGGAACGGACTCACCCCCATACACTGCTTAGTCTTCTTCTGCTTATAATTTAGAGCATATATTTTGCTCTTCATTTTGGTCTTATACTTCATGTTCTTCTGCTTTTTGATCTTCTGCTTATTGTTCTTAAGTCTCTTGTTCTGTATCTTGTAGTTTGTCTTAACCTTCTTAGTCCTGTTTTGTAATCTTTTATTTCTTCTTTGTGATGGTGCTTAGGCTGGTTGGCTTGATGCTCGTCGTCCTTGTGGTCGTCATCTTCTTCGGGGTGGTCATCAGGGTCGTCGTCTTCATTGTTGGAGATCCAGAGTGATTACCCAAAAAAGCATTGAAAAAATCTTCAATTTGTAAATGTAGCAGAAGGTACAAGAGCCAATGCAAGTAACGAGGACCAGCTGACTGTGCTGGAACCCGGAGGGGCAGCAGAAGGAAAAGAGCCAATGGCACAACCGAGGACCAGCTGATGTTACTGGGACACGGTTACTAAGCAGGAGGTACCTGTGCTCCAAAGCACTACCAAGGACCAGCAGACGTTGCTGGAACTCGGATACCGAGATGGAGGCACCTAGGCCAAAGGCACTGCGGAGAACCAGCTGACGGTACTGGAACCCGGACGGGTAGCAGAAGGTACAAGAGCCAATGCAAGTAACGAGGACCAGCTGACTGTGCTGGAACCCGGAGGGGCAGCAGAAGGAAAAGAGCCAATGGCACAACTGAGGACCAGCTGACGTTACTGGGACACGGTTACTAAGCAGGAGGTACCTGTGCTCCAAAGCACTACCAAGGACCAGCAGACGTTGCTGGAACTCGGATACCGAGATGGAGGCACCTAGGCCAAAGGCACTGCGGAGAACCAGCTGACGGTACTGGAACCCGGACGGGTAGCAGAAGGTACAAGAGCCAATGCAAGTAACGAGGACCAGCTGACTGTGCTGGAACCCGGAGGGGCAGCAGAAGGAAAAGAGCCAATGGCACAACCGAGGACCAGCTGACGTTACTGGGACACGGTTACTAAGCAGGAGGTACCTGTGCTCCAAAGCACTACCAAGGACCAGCAGACGTTGCTGGAACTCGGATACCGAGATGGAGGCACCTAGGCCAAAGGCACTGCGGAGAACCAGCTGACGGTACTGGAACCCGGACGGGTAGCAAAAGGTACAAGAGCCAATGCAAGTAACGAGGACCAGCTGACTGTGCTGGAACCCGGAGGGGCAGCAGAAGGAAAAGAGCCAATGGCACAACCGAGGACCAGCTGACGTTACTGGGACACGGTTACTAAGCAGGAGGTACCTGTGCTCCAAAGCACTACCAAGGACCAGCAGACGTTGCTGGAACTCGGATACCGAGATGGAGGCACCTAGGCCAAAGGCACTGCGGAGAACCAGCTGACGGTACTGGAACCCGGACGGGTAGCAGAAGGTACAAGAGCCAATGCAAGTAACGAGGACCAGCTGACTGTGCTGGAACCCGGAGGAGCAGCAGAAGGAAAAGAGCCAATGGCACAACCGAGGACCAGCTGACGTTACTGGGACACGGTTACTAAGCAGGAGGTACCTGTGCTCCAAAGCACTACCAAGGACCAGCAGACGTTGCTGGAACTCGGATGCCGAGATGGAGGCACCTAGGCCAAAGGCACTGCGGAGAACCAGCTGACGGTACTGGAACCCGGACGGGTAGCAGAAGGTACCCATGGAAATTTAAGTTGACAGGCCGCGAGCCGGCCGCAGTTACCGAATCCCACAGTACTACAGTGGGTGATTGTCCTATTGTCACAACGGAAACAGCCTTTATTTGCATATCCCGCAGCACACATAGGAAGCACCTAAACTCCAAGCACCATAGAGTCGGCTAACCCGACCGCAACACTACAGGACAACTTATTGGAGGCTAAGTGACGTTTACACTGACAGGAAACAGATGGCGTGCTGTAACCAGTCTGGGCAGGAGTGAGTACCCGTGCCAATGACACTTCCGAGCAACAACTGGCGGTGTTGAAGCCCAGGGATGAGAAGACAACAGGGTGGAGGCAGCATGACTTTTTGCCGTTCACACAGCAGGGGAACAGCTGACATTACTGAACCCCAGTAACACAGGAGCAAGTGTTGACTGTGCTAACAGCACTTCCGAGCAACAACTGGCGGTGTTGGAGCCCAGGGATGAGAAGAGAACATGGTGGAGGCAGCAGGACTTTTTGCCGTTCACACAGCAGGGGAACAGCTGACATTACTGAACCCCAGTAACACAGGAGCAAGTGTTGACTGTGCTAACAGCACTTCCGAGCAACAACTGGCGGTGTTGGAGCCCAGGGTCAAGGAGGATGTTTAAATACTATATCAAGTATTTTCCTTGTTACGTGTCAATTAAAAATGTCTATACTCCAAACAAGAGAAATATAACCTTTAGTACCATAAGATGATGATTTTACTTAAAAAAATATATGTAAATTAATAATTTACAAACATAAACGCATACATTAACATGTTGAAAAGCAATGCAAACCACAATTAAAATAGGTTAAATAATCTGCTATACGGTTTAAAATAAAAGCATACAAGTACATATCAGAATCCATTAATGATGGCTAAGTAACAGTATGTACACCATTTTTATTGTGTAGACAATGAATGGCTGACTTAAAAACATAATCAGCATTACAAGTTATCTTTGACATTCATAAAACTTTACATTTGGTGAATAATATCACTAAAATTTTTTAAAAAATATCTAAAATTTCCATCATGTAATACTGATAATATGTGCCAATCATATTAACAAACAAAAAATTTAAAAAGTGCATAGTGCAGAGTGAAAACAGATATTTATGCCTGACTGTGGACTTGCAAGCATGACAACGGATAGATAAGGTATATATAGATGAGACTGCATAGCCACAGATGGTGAATGGCGATGTAATACTGTACCTCAATAAAGTGTGCGTTACTACTACATCCTTTTTTTATATAGCTTTATAAAAGGTTACGTGCATGTATGGTTGCGCCTTTGTTTGGACGCACAGACTGGCTTCCTGCTGTGACGCGTTGGGTATTGGAGCGTCTGTACGTCTTATGACGCAGACTAACATTCACGGTGCGCATCGTTCATCATCGCAAGCGTACCGACAACACAAAGGCGTTGTCATGACTGCTTTACTCAGTAAACATGCACCTATGATGAAACATACACGCATGTGCCCTATTACATAACAAGCTACAAGAAAAACGAGTGTGAGGTGTGACACAGCTGTTTTGTTAAGGTACAGTATTATATCGACATTGTACAGGTGTCGCTATTCAGTCTGATAAATAGATATCATTCACCTATTCTATCAGTTGTCGTTCTTTCAGCACCACTTACAGGTATATATTTTGTTATTGTGACTATGCACTATTGACTTTACCAAGGTAATGCATGATTTTGTTAGCGATTATCATGTTTACATGAAGGACCTTTATGATATGGGCTGTTAACTTTCTAATTAAATATGTATTTTTTAAATGACACAAATATAAGTAATGTTGAAGAGGACTATTCCTACATGCATTGTTTGCACAATATTACAGGTGTACATCACGTCCCTTAATCAACATTGGATTATTATATTTACTTGTATGCTTTTATTTAAAAGGCAAGAACACTGAAGTATAACCTTCGCACTGCAGCAGTTGTCAAAGTTCAACCCACATTATGCACTTCCAACATTGCAGCATTTGAGTCATGATGTGAGTTGGATTTGTCTAAGCTATGGAGTGACAAGGTTGACCATCAGTATCCTATAGCATAAGTAGGCTTTTGTGTTTGCATTTGCTTTCGACATGTGCATATCTGTAATAATATGTCACAATTATTTTGTTACAGATTTGTGACAAAGACTAATCATTTTATGGTTTTAAAGTTGACGTTTCAAATGTTTACAGCTTAGAAATCAGGGTGTAGCCTCATATCTATGTGTAGCACTAGACACTTTGACATGTCATGTTTTTTTCACCATGATTAGGTAGCTAGCAGTAATTTTTGCCGGACACACAGCAGGGGAACAGCAGGCGTTACTGAACCCCACAAACACATCAGCGATTGTTTTCATCTGTGCATCTAACACTTCTGAGCAGCAACTGGCGGTGTTGAAGCCCAGGGTCAAGGAGGGTGTAGGCAGAGCCTAGTATGAGATGTTTGAAGTTGAAGTTGTAGTTAGCAGCAGTAATTTTTGCCAGACACACAGCAGGGGAACAGCAGGCGTTACTGAACCCCACAAACACATCAGCGATTGTTTTCATCTGTGCATCTAACACTTCTGAGCAGCAACTGGCGGTGTTGAAGCCCAGGGTCAAGGAGGGTGTAGGCAGAGGCCTAGTATGAGATGTTTGAAGTTGAAGTTGTAGTTAGCAGCAGTAATTTTTGCCAGACACACAGCAGGGGAACAGCAGGCGTTACTGAACCCCACAAACACATCAGCGATTGTTTTCATCTGTGCATCTAACACTTCTGAGCAGCAACTGGTGGTGTTGAAGCCCAGGGTCAAGGAGGGTGTAGGCAGAGGCCTAGTATGAGATGTTTGAAGTTGAAGTTGTAGTTAGCAGCAGTAATTTTTGCCAGACACACAGCAGGGGAACAGCAGGCATTACTGAACCCCACAAACACATCAGCGATTGTTTTCATCTGTGCATCTAACACTTCTGAGCAGCAACTGGTGGTGTTGAAGCCCAGGGTCAAGGAGGGTGTAGGCAGAGGCCTAGTATGAGATGTTTGAAGTTGAAGTTGTAGTTAGCAGCAGTAATTTTTGCCAGACACACAGCAGGGGAACAGCAGGCATTACTGAACCCCACGAACACATCAGCGATTGTTTTCATCTGTGCATCTAACACTTCTGAGCAGCAACTGGTGGTGTTGAAGCCCAGGGTCAAGGAGGGTGTAGGCAGAGGCCTAGTATGAGATGTTTGAAGTTGAAGTTGTAGTTAGCAGCAGTAATTTTTGCCAGACACACAGCAGGGGAACAGCAGGCGTTACTGAACCCCACAAACACATCAGCGATTGTTTTCATCTGTGCATCTAACACTTCTGAGCAGCAACTGGCGGTGTTGAAGCCCAGGGTCAAGGAGGGTGTAGGCAGAGGCCTAGTATGAGATGTTTGAAGTTGAAGTTGTAGTTAGCAGCAGTAATTTTTGCCAGACACACAGCAGGGGAACAGCAGGCGTTACTGAACCCCACAAACACATCAGCGATTGTTTTCATCTGTGCATCTAACACTTCTGAGCAGCAACTGGCGGTGTTGAAGTCCAGGGTCAAGGAGGGTGTAGGCAGAGGCCTAGTATGAGATGTTTGAAGTTGAAGTTGTAGTTAGCAGCAGTAATTTTTGCCAGACACACAGCAGGGGAACAGCAGGCGTTACTGAACCCCACAAACACATCAGCGATTGTTTTCATCTGTGCATCTAACACTTCTGAGCAGCAACTGGCGGTGTTGAAGCCCAGGGTCAAGGAGGGTGTAGGCATAAAATATTGAGTTATTGCCTTGTTACGTGGCCATTGCAAATGTATGTACTTCAAACAAGAATAAATGAAGTTTTACTAGGACAATAAAATGATGAATTTCAATTCCAAGAATAGAAAAATATTTATACTTGAGAGTCTGCTGTGGTTGATACCGTTTAATGGCTAACTGAAAATATGGTAACAAATTCCAAGCTTTCCAGACTACTCAGGTCTCTTCATCAGGCTAAGACTAAAACAAAAAATGAAGAATCACATATTTCTACACACAACAGGACACAGGAATAGGTAAGACAAGTGAGGGAGGGACAAGTGAGGGGAGACCGGCCAAAAAATGAGAACAAGGATGAATTATCAGCGCCACACAATAAGAGAAAAAATAATGGATTTACCTGTGGCAAAACACTTTTGTATGCCCGGTCATAGCATGATGGATATGGAATTACTGGTATTAAAATATAACTTCAAATATGAGAAAGATACAAAGGTTTCAGAATATAAGCTCATCATGACCTTTGACACTGTTAGTGATGGAATGAATAGATCACACGGATTTATGTCATTCTATATCAATTAAGGAATCTGCGTCTCTGCCCTTCCAGGGGCATGAAAACACAAAACCAGACCCCAATCAGAGGGCAATAAAACTTTCTATCCTTATCTAGGAACTGTTCCAATATTTATGTTCATCCCTCTGTGATAATGACAGTTCTGCTACACATCACTTACTTGTCTTACCTATTGCACTATTCCTATGTCCTGTTGTGTATAGAAATATGTGATGCTTCATTTTTTGTTTTAGTCTTTGCCTGATGAAGAGACGTGAGTAGCCTCGAAAGCTGCAATTTGTTACCATCTTTTCAGTTATCCATTAAAAGGTATCAACCACTGCGGACTCTCAAGTCTAAATATTTTTCTATCTACTGGCTAACACGGTACGAAGATACACATGTTTCCTAACTTCAAGAATAAAATAAAGACACTGCAAATATAAACGCATATATGCACATGCCAACAAGAAATGGAACAACACACCACCCAAAAAATTGGTTAACAAAATATAGTGTTGTAAATTTAAGAATAAAAGTCCATTTTTGTATTTATGAATAATGCTTAAGGAACGCTATGTTAAACCATAACATAGTGAAGACAATGGATTTTGTAATAGTCACTCATCATCATCATCATTGCAATTTAGATGTGACAGTCACAGACATTTCAATTATTTAAGTTAATAAAATCGTTACTTTGTACAGCATGTATGACATGTCCAGCATGGACTCATCAATGTGATGACACAATAATGTACGATAAAAAATAACCATTTAAAAAAACATAATGCATTGTCACAATTTAAGTGTGTGCCTGCAAGTGTAGGTGAAACAAAGGCTACGGATAGCAAAGGTATATTCTATGTCTGTATCAGACAGTGGACAGCCTCTGATGGGTAATGGCGATGTTATACTGTACGTCAATAAAGTCTGCGGCTGCAATCATGCATTTTTTGCTTGTACAGTGTTGAAGAGGGTAAAAGCATGTCTGGTTGCGCAAGGCTTTATCCGTCAACACTACCTTCCTACTGTCACGCGTAGGGTAGGGTAGCGTGTGTCAATTAGATGACTCTATAAAATGTGACGTTACGCAGCGTTATTGCGCCCTAGGGACGCCAAAAATACGACAGCAGTAATCATTTACTGTTAATACTCCACCTATGACAACAAAAAAATACGTTCCCTCTTTAACAATCTACAAGACTAACAAGCATAATGGTTGACGCTGACTTATTGAGTACAGTATTACATCAACATTGTCCATGAGTAACTATGCACTGTGATACCTATATACCATTATTAATTTATATCTGTTGTGGTTGTTTCAACAGCACTTGCAGGTATAACTACCTATTGTCAGTATGCATGATGCACTTTCTAGATGTAATAATTTATTATTGCACATTATTACCAGGTTTAGATGCTGGCCATTTCATATATGGTGTGTGAAGTTACAGTTGGCATCAGTATGTGTATTTTATAATGTCTGTCATAAATAAAACTCGTGATGATGATGATGAGGATTTTATGATTCGTACATCCATTGACTGCATTATCTTACAGGTACAGATAAAGTTCCTTAAAAAGCATTAATTGAAAAGTATGAAATGTACTTTTATGCATTAATTTCAAAAAGTGAAGACTATGTTTTAGTTTTTGTTACCATTTCTAATAGACATGTGCAGATATGCGCTGTGATGACAAATTATTATTTGTCCATATTTGTCATAAAAATTTATCATTCTAGGCCTGGAAAACTTCACAATTTCCTGTTTTAAGCATAACAATCAGGGTGACGGCTCTTCCCTATTTGGAGCATGTTCGACATGGGTTTTTCTGTGCATGTGTAGGGAACAGGAGACTTCTTGCCGGAACACACAGCAGGGGAACAGCTGGCGTTACTGAACCCAACTAACACTATAGCTTGTGTATTGGTCTGTGGACACGACACTTCTGAGCAGCAACTGGCAGTGCTGTAGCCCAGGAGTAGAGTTCAGGTGGTAGAAAGATGAACATAACAGGAGACATGGATAACGTTGCGAACCAGTTATTTAATCTGAAAACGGACAGACAAATTCTGGCGAGATCCATGTCTTGTTCATTTTCAGAAAAGTAAGCCGGTCTACATTATCGGAGGATAGTCGCATGCGACGGTCTGTTAGTACACCACCTGCAGCACTAAAGACGCGCTCCGATAATACACTGGCAGCAGGGCAAGCCAGCACCTCCAATGCATACTGGCTAAGCTGTGGCCATGTATCTGTCATGTGTGCATTGCCACGAAGATCGTCGCGGTTGCACATTTTGACTTCTCACAGCTGAGCTGCTGTTTCTTTGTGTTTGGCAGCTAGGGAGTTAATTCTGTCTGTGCTCGGTGCTGGGACTGGTGTTATGTTACGGTAGCTGAGGAGTGCAGGTAAAAAAGGAAATACACCAGAGCAGTTGGAATCTATGAGATTGCAGTACGCTGACTAACCACCGCAACTAGAGGCAGCCGTGGAGCGTTCCTACGTTGGTCCTAGACGCCTCGTCACAGCCTGAGAAACTAACTACACCTAAAGATAGAAATAGGAAAGCTATCTGCCCCGGAGCAGAACCCCAAAGATAATAGAAAGCCCCCAAACATGTAATGGCGGTTAGACAAGAGGAAATACTGACACAGAAAGAAAATAGTATGAGCAAACGCTGGGGCCCAAACTATCTAAATAGAAAAGGACAGGAAGGGTACTTACTGCAATCTCAGAAAACCCTGAAAAAACACCAACTCTACTAATTTCAAAATCACCTGAGATCACACGACCTCTACCACCTAAATTAGTTCTCTGGTGTAAAAAAAATCAAAACAGCAGCCACTGAAAAAAAACTGGAAAAAGCAAAAGTACAAAACACAGTGGCTGGACTAAACTGAGAGGGCAAAAGCCCCCGGAGGGGACCCAGAAGGCCCCCACAGAAGTGCAGGACAAAATGCAAAAATATAGCAAAAACACAAAATAAGAAATTGTCTTATCTGATAGCAGGAGATGCAGACACGACACAGCAGGCTACAAGGGAAACTGGAAAGAAGGATTCAGACCAGAACAATTGATCACCGGCAACCCTGATGGGAAAATGACTCCCTTATATAAGACCAATCAGTAACACCTGATTCCCAGTCCTCACAATCCTCACTAGTACCGCTTGTAACCACCAGAGGGAGCCTCTGCTCAGAACTCATCTCAAACCCATTCACAACAGTACCCCCCCCTTGAGGAGGGGTCACCGAACCCTCATTTGAGCAACCAGGTCGGTCAGGATGAGTTCTATGATACGCACGGATAAGTCTCCTAGCATGGATGTCCGAAGCAAACACCCAAGAATTGTCTTCCTGACCATAACCTCTCCATTTAACCAAATACTGGAGTCTTCGTCTAGAAAAACGAGAATCCAATATTTTCTCAACCACATACTCCAGATTGCCCTCAACCAAAACAGGGTCAGGAGGCACAGCAGCAGGAACCACTGGCTCAACAAACCTCTTCAACAAGGACTTGTGGAACACGTTATGGATCTTAAATGTCCCTGGAAGAAGCAAACGAAAAGAAACAGGATTAATAATCTCCATGATCTTATAAGGTCCAATGAACCTAGGCTTAAATTTAGGAGATGCTACTCTCATAGGAATATTCTTTGAGGACAACCAGACCAAGTCCCCCACTTTAAACCGAGGACCATCAGTCCTATGCCGGTTAGCAAACCGCTGGGCCTTCTCCTGAGAGAGGGACAACCTCTCCACTACCTGGTCCCAAATCTGCTGCATACGCTCAACAACAGAGTCAACACCTGGACAGACAGAAGCCTCCGTCTGTCCTGAAGAAAATCGAGGGTGAAACCCAGAATTACAGAAAAACGGAGACATCAAAGTGGCAGAGCTAGCCCTATTATTAAGAGCAAACTCAGCCAAAGGCAAAAAAGAGACCCAGTCATCCTGATCAGCAGACACAAAGCATCTTAGATAAGTCTCCAATGTCTGGTTTGTTCTCTCAGTTTGACCATTGGTCTGAGGATGAAATGCCGAGGAGAAAGACAATTGAACACCCAGTTTAGAACAAAAAGTCCTCCAAAATCTGGAAACAAACTGGACTCCTCTGTCAGACACAATGTTCTCAGGAATGCCGTGTAAACGAACCACGTGCTGAAGGAACAACGGCACCAATTCAGAGGAGGAAGGCAACTTAGGTAATGGCACAAGATGTATCATTTTGGAAAACCTATCACAAATTACCCAGATGGTGGTCATTCTCTGAGAAACAGGAAGATCGGAAATGAAATCCATAGAGATATGGGTCCATGGTCTCTTGGGCACAGGCAATGGCATCAACAAACCACTAGAGCGAGAGCAAGGCTTGGAGCGAGAGCAAGTCCCGCAGGACTGCACAAATTCCCTGACATCGCGAGACAAGGTAGCCACCAAAAGGACCGACTAACCAAGTCTCTGGTACCAAAAATTCCGGGATGCCCAGCCAATGCGGAACAATGAATCTCAGACATCACACTCTTTTTCCATTGGTCCGGGACAAACAATTTTCCAACAGGGCAGCGCTCGGGCCTATCCTCCTGACACCCCTCCAGAGCAAGTCTCAAATTGGGCGAGATGGCGGAAAGAACTACACCCTCCTTCAAAATAACAGAGGGATCAGATAGCTCAGGAGAGTCCGCAAGGAACTCCTCGAGAGGGCATCCGCCTTAACATTCTTAGTGCCAGGAAGAAAGGAAACCACAAAATTAAAACGTGTGAAAAACAAGGCCCACCTGGCCTGTCTAGGATTGAGTCGCTTGGCAGATTCCAGATAGACCAGATTCTTATGGTCCGTAAGGACCACCACCTGATGTTTGGCTCCCTCCAGCCAATGTCTCCACTCTTCAAAAGCCCACTTCATGGCCAATAACTCCCGATTACCCACGTCATAATTACGTTCAGTAGGAGAAAATTTTCGAGAGAAAAAGGCACAAGGGTTACTTTTAGAGGTCTCTGGATCTTTTTGGGACAAAACGGCACCTGCCCCAATTTCAGAGGCATCAACCTCCACCTGAAATGGCAGAGAAACATCAGGCTGCCGTAGAACAGGAGCAGAAGTGAATCTCTGCTTAAGTTCCTGAAAGCAGAGACTGCCTCAGGAGGCCAATTCACCACATCAGAACCCTTTCTGGTCAAATCAGTTAATGGTTTAACAATAACCGAGAAATTACCAATAAATTTACGATAAAAATTGGCAAAACCCAAAAATCTCTGAAGAGCCTTTAATGAAGTAGGTTGGACCAATCACAGATGGCCTGAACCTTGACCGGGTCCATTTCAATAACAGATGGGGACAAAATGAATCCCAGAAATGAGATCTTCTGTACGCCAAAAAGACACTTTGATCCCTTCACATACAGAGCATTCTCTCTCAAAATCTGGAATACAGTTCGAACATGTTTCACATGAGAGTCCCAGTCATTAGAAAAAATCAAGATATCATCCAAATAAACAATCAGAAACTTGTCCACAAAATCCCTGAAAATGTCATTCATGAAGGACTGGAAGACGGAAGGAGCATTAGTGAGCCCAAAGGGCATCACAAGGTACTCAAAATGCCCTTCAGGGGTGTTAAATGCCGTCTTCCATTCATCCCCGTGCTTAATGCGAATAAGGTTATACGCCCCCTGAGGTCAAGCTTGGTAAACCAAGTAGCGTTTTTCACCCTGGAAAACAGGTCAGAAATCAAGGGTAACGGGTATTGATATTTCACAGTAATATTGTTCAAGAGACGATAATCAATACACGGCCTTAATGAACCATCTTTTTGGCCACAAAGAAAAAACCGGCACCTAAGGGTGAAGAGGATGGTCTGATATGACCCTTCTCCAATGATTCCTTGATATAAGACCGCATAGCGTCATGTTCAGGTACAGACAAGTTAAAAAGGCGACCTTTAGGGAATTTACTACCTGGCACTAATTCAATAGCGCAGTCATAGCTCCTATGGGGAGGTAAGGATGCAGATTTACTTTCGCTAAACACATCAGAAAAATCAAACAAAAAGTCAGGAACATCCTGAGCCTGGGGGGAGGCAGAAAAAACAGGAGTGTTGGTATTAACACATTGGCAGCCCCAACTGGTTACAGACACAGATTTCCAATCCAAAACAGGATTATGAGACTGTAACCAAGGGAAATCCAGCACTATAATGTCATGCAGATTATATAGAACCAAAAATTTGCAGCACTCCTGGTGATCAGGTTCAACCCTCATTATCACCTGAGTAGAAAACTGGGGTTTATTCTCAGCCAAAGGGGTAGAATCGATCCCCAGTAAAGGAATAGACTTCTGTAGGGGTATCAAGGGAAACCCACAACGTTTAGCAAAATCATAATCCATCAGGTTAATAGCTGCTCCAAATCAACGAAAGCCTGAGCAGAAAATGAGGACAGAGAGCATATCAGAGTGACAGTTAACAAAAACTTAGTCTGAACACTACCCAAGACAACTGAGCGTGCAAAATGTCTTCCCCGCTTAGGGCAGACTGAAATAGCATGAGAGGCATCACCACAGTAGAAACATAACCCATTGCGTCTTCGAAAATCATGACGCCGTGCCCCAGACACCACTCCATCACACTGCATGGGCTCAGCAGCTGGCTCACAAGGCAACACCACTCCACGCATACTTCTCCGCTCACGCAAACGTCTGTCAATTTGAATCGCTAATGACATAGAATCATTGAGACCAGAGGGGACAGGGAATCCCACCATAACATCCTTTACATTATCCGACAGACCCTTCCGGAAAAGGGCCGCCAAAGCGTCGTCATTCCATTTGGTCAGGACTGCCCACCTACGGAATCTTTGACAGTATAACTCAGCGTCATCAAGCCCCTGATTTAATGCCAACAAGGCTTTTTCAGCTTGATCAGTGACATTAGGCTCATCGTACAATAACCCCAAAGCCTGAAAAAATGCATCAACATCACTCAAAACAGGATCCCCAGGTATCAGGGAAAAAGCCCAATCCTGAGGATCGCCGCGCAGGAGAGAGATGATAATTTGAACCTGCTGCACTGCGTTTCCTGAGGACTTAGATTTTAAGGCAAGAAACAATTTACAATTATTTTTGAAATTCTGAAACTTAGCTCGATCCCCTAAAAACAAATCTGGCATGGGGATCCTAGGTTCCACAACAGGCAACCTAGCAAGATATGCAGCAATACTCTGAACCTCAGTGGCAAGCTGATCCACACGGCCAGACAACTGTGCAAACTCCATTGGGAGAAAAGATCCTCCCCAGCACCCAGAGATACAGAGGGAAAAAAAAAAAAAAAAATGCAACAAACAGAAAAATATCTCTGACAACTTTTCTTCCTTCAAAATATTTTTTCCCTTCTGTGAGTACCATACAATTTTTATGGCCGGTGATACTGTTATGTTACGGTAGCTGAGGAGTGCAGGTAAAAAAGGAAATACACCAGAGCAGTTGGAATCTATGAGATTGCAGTACCCTGACTAACCACCGCAACTAGAGGCAGCCGTGGAGCGTTCCTACGTTGGTCCTAGACGCCTCGTCACAGCCTGAGAAACTAACTACACCTAAAGATAGAAATAGGAAAGCTATCTGCCCCGGAGCAGAACCCCAAAGATAATAGAAAGCCCCCAAACATGTAATGGCGGTTAGACAAGAGGAAATACTGACACAGAAAGAAAATAGTATGAGCAAACGCTGGGGCCCAAACTATCTAAATAGAAAAGGACAGGAAGGGTACTTACTGCAATCTCAGAAAACCCTGAAAAAACACCAACTCTACTAATTTCAAAATCACCTGAGATCACACGACCTCTACCACCTAAATTAGTTCTCTGGTGTAAAAAAAACAAAACAGCAGCCACTGAAAAAAAACTGGAAAAAGCAAAAGTACAAAACACAGTGGCTGGACTAAACTGAGAGGGCAAAAGCCCCCGGAGGGGACCCAGAAGGCCCCCACAGAAGTGCAGGACAAAATGCAAAAATATAGCAAAAACACAAAATAAGAAATTGTCTTATCTGATAGCAGGAGATGCAGACACGACACAGCAGGCTACAAGGGAAACTGGAAAGAAGGATTCAGACCAGAACAATTGATCACCGGCAACCCTGATGGGAAAATGACTCCCTTATATAAGACCAATCAGTAACACCTGATTCCCAGTCCTCACAATCCTCACTAGTACCGCTTGTAACCACCAGAGGGAGCCTCTGCTCAGAACTCATCTCAAACCCATTCACAACAGACTGGGTGCAGTTTCTCCCGGCTGCAATTGATTATTTGTTGATTGGTTTCCTTTAAATTCCTGGCTGTCTGCTTGGGGAGTTGCCAGTGAAACCTTCATGCAGACCACAGATAGGAATGAATCTGTATAGACTTTAGTTGTGAGCTCCTTAGTTGTTCTAAGCTCAACTTGGTTAGAGTTTATTTCCCAGACCATTTATGTTCCTTTGGTGTTTGAGTGTGTATGCAAGCGGTGTTATCCTGTCTGTCTTATATGTCTAATCTGTGTATTTAGCTGAGATCAGCCCATATCCCTTTGGTGGTAGTCAGGATCCTTCTTAGGACTGATTACAGGGTTCAGGGTCTGATAGGAGACAGGGTTAGGTTGGAGACTTGGACCTCTGAACCATTATCAGTACCTCCAAGGTGAGGGATTAGTTAGGACCCCAGTTTAGGGTCAGGTTAGATCCCGGTCCACCTCTTTCCTGTTTCAGCTCATCAAGTTCTCAAGATTAACCCTGAGTTCAGCAGATATCGTGTCAGGTAAATCTATTCTTTACTTACATGCTGATGTTGCTATACTAGTTGTTGTATAGAGTGTTGTTCCTGTATTAATAGTTTACTGACATTGTATACATATCATTAGACAGCGTGACATTTTCACTGGCCATAAAAATTATCTCCAGTTACCATGGATCCAGTAGCCCAGCTGGCTCTGCAGTTGCAGGGATTATCCATGGAGCTGACGGACATTAAGTCCAAAGTTTTGTCTCCCCAGGAGCAAACCAGAGTTGAACCTAAAGTAGCTCTCCCAGACAGGTTCACTGGTGGGCGAGACAAATTTTTCACCTTCCGGGAGGCATGTAAATTGTATTTTCGGCTTCGGCCTCGATCATCAGGGAGTGATGAGCAGAGAGTGGGAATTGTTATCTCACTTCTGCAAGGGGACCCTCAATCCTGGGCATTTTCGCTTCCTCCGGGATCCCCGGCTCTACAGTCTGTAGATCAATTTTTTACTGCCCTGGGATTGGTATATGATGACCCAGATCGGGTCTCTCTTGCTGAGACTAAATTACGTAAGATACAGCAGGGAGATCGTCCGGCAGAGGAATTTGCTTCTGAGTTTCGTAGATGGGCCACAGATACTCAGTGGAATGACCCAGCTCTTAGGAGCCAGTTTTGTTATGGGCTTTCTGATAAATTAAAAGACGTTTTGGCTCAGTATGAGTCTCCTCATTCACTGGAGGCTGCTATGGCCTTAGCTATCCGTACTGATAGACGGCTTCGGGAGAGGGGTGAGGTAACCCCACTCCCTGTTGTTTCTCCACCTACCACTAAAGTCCCTTATGTTGAGGTTCCCCTTGTCTGTTCGGATGAGCCTATGCAGTTGGGAGGGACATCATTTCGTAGGAGGGGATTGGCGGTACGCCGCAGGACTAGAAGATGTTTTTTCTGCGGGAAAGAGGGACATTTTGTTGGAGAATGTCCATCCCGTGCCTTGTTGAGCCAAAAGTCGCCGGAAAACTGTTAATCCCAGGTTGTGTGGTGGACGACAACCTGGGAGTATGTATTTCATCCGCCAGTTCTTCTCAGTTCCTTGTACCAGTGGAGGTGGTAGTTGGTACGAGAGTGGAGAGATTGTCTGTTCTTCTTGATAGTGGTTCCAGGGCTAACCTGGTTGACGCTCAGTTTGCTCAGGCTCAAGGTATGCATCTGAGTGTATTGGTCAAACCGATCCCTATATTCTCCATTGACGCCAGGCCTCTCGGCCAAGGTAGCTTTGTTCATGAGGTTCATAACATTGACCTTCGGGTAGGGGCAATACATAGGGAACAATTATCTTGTTATGTGTTGGAGGGTCTACCTACTCCCATTGTGTTGGGACTTCCTTGGTTGGTTAAACATAACCCTGTGATTAATTGGCAGTCCAGAGAAATAAGCCAATGGGGTGAGTTTTGCAAAAGCAACTGCATGAACACAGTCATCAGTGCGGTCGTGCCTAGTACATTGCCTCCTTTTTTGGAGGATTTTGGGGATGTTTTCTCTGAGGAGGGGTGTCAGGAGTTGCCTCCTCATCGCGTGTATGACTGCTCTATTAATCTCCTTCCTGATGCTAAGTTGCCTAAAGCTAGGTTGTATAATCTTTCTGGTCCTGAGAGGCAGGCTATGAAAGATTATATTTCTGAAAGTCTGGCCAAAGGGCATATTAGACCTTCATCTTCCCCAGTAGCCGCGGGGTTCTTCTTTGTGAAGAAGAAAGATGGAGGCCTACGCCCTTGCTTGGATTTCCGCTAACTTAATCGGATTACTGTTCGAGATCAGTATCCACTCCCTCTTATTCCTGATCTCTTCAATCAAATTGTTGGCGCCAAATGGTTCTCTAAATTGGATCTCAGGGGGGCGTATAATCTGATTAGGATAAAAGAGGGGGATGAGTGGAAAACGGCGTTTAACACGCCGGAGGGACATTATGAGAACCTAGTCATGCCTTTTGGTCTGACTACTGCACCAGCAGTATTCCAACATTTTGTTAATGACATTTTTCATCACCTTGTGGGGCTGTTTGTGGTTGTATATTTGGACGACATTTTAATTTACTCGCCAGATCTTGTGTCTCATCAGGAGCATGTGAGACAGGTGTTGCAGATGTTGCGAGACAATAAACTATACGCCAAACTGGAGAAGTGTGTATTTGCCGTACAGGAACTTCAGTTTTTGGGTTTTTTGGTGTCAGCCTCCGGTTTCCGTATGGACCCTGAAAAGGTGAGAGCAGTGCTTGAATGGGATCAGCCAGGGGATCTTAAGGCTCTGCAGCGTTTTTTGGGGTTTGCTAACTACTACCGGAAATTTATTTGTAATTTCTCATCTGTTGTCAAACCTCTCACTGACATGACAAGAAAAGGGACGGATTTTTCTAAATGGTCGGACAAAGCTTGCCAAGCCTTTTCCTCTTTGAAGAAGTGTTTTGCTTCGGCACCCGTTCTCATCCAACCAGATGCATCTCAGCCGTTCATTGTTGAGGTGGATGCGTCTGACGTAGGGGTGGGTGCTATATTGTCCCAGGGTCCGTCCCCTGGTAAATGGCATCCGTGCGCTTTCTTTTCTAAGAAATTGTCGTCCGCCGAAAGGAATTATGATATCGGCAATAGGGAACTTTTGGCCATTAAGTTAGCTTTTGAAGAATGGCGTCACTTTTTGGAGGGGGCAGTCCACCCGGTTACCGTTATTACTGATCACAAGAACCTGTTGTATTTGGAATCCGCTAAGCGTCTGAATTCCAGACAAGCTCGATGGTCGTTGTTTTTTACCAGGTTTAATTTTGTCGTCACTTATCGCCCGGGGTCTAAGAATGTAAAGGCTGATGCCTTGTCTCGCAGTTTCCCAGGGGCCGGGAAAACGGATGACCCGAGTCCTATCCTTCAGGAGGGGGTGGTAGTGTCGGCTGTATTTTCTGAGCTTGAGGAGGAGGTGTTAGAGGCTCAGGGGGACGCCCCTGCAGGACCTCCAGGAGACTGTTTGTCCCAAATCTGTTGAGACAAAAGGTTATTGAGGCACATCATAATTCTGCTCTAGCAGGACATCCAGGGAGTAAGGCTACTTTAGATCTCCTTTCTCGCCGGTTTTGGTGGCCTAATGCTAATAAAGATGTTATAACTTTTGTCGCGTCATGTGGGGTGTGTGCTCGCTCTAAAACCCCTCATACCCGTCCGTCTGGGACCCTTTTACCCTTGAAACTTCCGGAGCGTCCATGGACTCATTTATCTATGGACTTCATTACGGACCTTCCTCCGTCGTCAGGGAATACTGTCATACTGGTGGTTGTTGACAGGTTCAGTAAGATGGCACATTTCGTTGCTCTTCCTGCACTCCCTAATGCTAAAACTCTGGCGCAGGTGTTCATTAGGGAGATCGTTAGACTTCATGGGTTGCCTTCTGATGTGGTGTCAGATAGGGGGTCTCAGTTTGTGTCCAAATTTTGGAGGGCATTTTGTTTACGTCGGGGGATGCAATTGTCATTTTCCTCGGCTTTTCATCCGCAGACCAATGGTCAGACAGAGCGTCTGAATCAGAGCTTAGAGACATATCTCCGGTGTTTTGTCTCAGAGAACCAAGAGGACTGGTCTTCTTTCTTGCCTCTGGCAGAGTTCGCTCTTAACAACAGGCGGAGCGAGTCCACTGGTAAGTCCCCGTTTTTTGGGCATATGGTTTCCATCCCCAGTTTTGTACTTTCAATGGGGGGGGCCCTTCTGGGGTTCCTGAGGAGGAGCGTTTCTCGTCGTCACTTGCTTCTGTGTGGAGAGGTGTATTGAATAATCTGAGTGCGATGGGGAACCGTTACAAACGTATGGCTGATAGGAGGAGAGTTTCTGGTCCAGATCTGAATGTGAACGATCTGGTATGGTTGTCTACCAGGAATATAAAACTTAAAGTGCCCTCCTGGAAACTGGGTCCCAGATTCATCGGGCCGTACAGGATCAGTTCCATAATTAATCCTGTGGCATTTCGTCTGGACCTCCCTCCTACGTTTAAAATTCATAATGTGTTCCACAAGTCATTACTTAAAAGGTATGTGGCACCAGTCATACCGTCACCTCTACCTCCTCCTCCTGTGTTGGTCAATGGTAACTTGGAATTTCAAGTATCAAAGATCATTGACTCACGTCTGAATCGCCGGTCCCTTCAGTACTTGGTGCATTGGAAGGGTATGGTCCAGAGGAAAGGACGTGGGTCCCTGCGTCTGATGTTAACGCAGATCGTTTGGTTCGGACCTTCCACAGAACTCACCCGGGCAGGC
Organism: Oophaga sylvatica; assembly: GCA_033576555.1. NCBI lineage: Eukaryota > Metazoa > Chordata > Amphibia > Anura > Dendrobatidae > Oophaga > Oophaga sylvatica. The sequence goes on along the minus strand of JARQOD010006863.1, from coordinate 19,046 downwards.
CTGGCCCTGAGGGTCCGGAGGCCCCTCGTAGAAGGGGGGGTACTGTCATGTGTGCATTGCCACGAAGATCGTCGCGGTTGCACATTTTGACTTCTCACAGCTGACTGCTGTTTCTTTGTGTTTGGCAGCTAGGGAGTTAATTCTGTCTGTGCTCGGTGCTGGGACTGGGTGCAGTTTCTCCCGGCTGCAATTGATTATTTGTTGATTGGTTTCCTTTAAATTCCTGGTTGTCTGCTTGGGGAGTTGCCAGTGAAACCTTCATGCAGACCACAGATAGGAATGAATCTGTATAGACTTTAGTTGTGAGCTCCTTAGTTGTTCTAAGCTCAACTTGGTTAGAGTTTATTTCCCAGACCATTTATGTTCCTTTGGTGTTTGAGTGTGTATGCAAGCGAGTGTTATCCTGTCTGTCTTATATGTCTAATCTGTGTATTTAGCTGAGATCAGCCCATATCCCTTTGGTGGTAGTCAGGATCCTTCTTAGGACTGATTACAGGGTTCAGGGTCTGATAGGAGACAGGGTTAGGTTGGAGACTTGGACCTCTGAACCATTATCAGTACCTCCAAGGTGAGGGATTAGTTAGGACCCCAGTTTAGGGTCAGGTTAGATCCCGGTCCACCTCTTTCCTGTTTCAGCTCTCAAGTCCTCAAGATTAACCCTGAGTTCAGCAGATATCGTGTCAGGTAAATCTATTCTGTCTTCATGCTGATGTTGCTATCTAGTTGTTGTATAGAGTGTTGTTCCTGTATTATAGTTTACTGACATTGTATACATATCATTAGACAGCGTGACACTGGATCCAGTATGAGCTCTAAAATACTGCGGAGAACCATTGACGGTACTGAACCGGACAGTACATGAAGGTACAAGATACCATGCAAGTAAACGTGCCCTGACTGCTGGAACCCGGATGGTGGCAGCATTAGTGAGAGCCAATGCACAACGAGGACTCGCACGTTACTGGAACATACTGGTTTACTAGCAGAGGTCCTGTGCTCCAAGCACTTGCAAGGTACCCAGACGTTGCTGAACTCGGATACGCACATGGAGGCGCCTTTGCAAAGGCATGGGAGCAGCGACGGTCTGGACTGGAATGGTAGAAATAATGGAAATTGAAGTGATGTCTTGCGTACTCCCGCATTTTACGATCCACGTACTACAGGATGTATTGACAAGGAAAGCTTTTATGTTGATTCCCGAGCACCTAGGAAGCGTACACCAATAGCACATAGACGCTGAGATGACGAATGGCAACTTATGAGGCTAAGTGATCGTTTCTGCAGGAAACATGCAGTCTGTAACCATCTCAGGGTGAGTACTCCAATGACACTGTCCGAGACAACTGGCGTGTTCCCTGAGCAAGTGAGGCGCATGACTTTTGCCGTTCACACAGCAGGGAACAGCTGCTTACTGAACCCCATAACACTATAGCTTGTGTATTGGTCTGTGGACACGACACTTCTGAGCAGCAACTGCCAGTGTTGTAGCCCAGGGAGTAGAGTTCAGGTGGTAGAAAGATGAACATAACAGGAGACATGGATAACGTTGACGAACCAGTTATTTAATCTGAAAACGGACAGAGAATTCTGGTGAGATCCATGCCTTGTTCATTTCAGAAAAGTAAGCCGTCTACATTATCGGAGGATAGTCGCATGCGACGGTCTGTTAGTACACCACCTGCAGCACTAAAGACGCGCTCCGATAATACACTGGCAGCAGGGTAAGCCAGCACCTCCAATGCATACTGGCTAAGCTCTGGCCATGTATCCAGCTTAGAGACCCAAAACTTGAATGGGGAAGAGCCATCTGGAGTACACTGAGAGGGAAAGACATGTAGTCTGTCACCATCTTACGGAAACGTTGCCTCTCTGACTGGAGCCGTCTCGGATGGTGTAGACATTTGTGGCGCTGCCACAAAACTTCGCAACATTTGGAACATACTGGTCTTGCCCTGTGCAGAGGCGCTGCTTGTGCTCCCTCTTGTTGCAGAGCGGTCTCCACTGCCTCGACGCACAGAGCTGCTTTGTAAAGCAGTAGCAGCAGCAGTGCTCTCGGCTGGAATGGAGAACATTATGGATTGCACCAGTGTGTCTTGGTACTCCCGCATTTTACGCTCCCGGTTCAACGGTGTGATGAGGCTTTGTAAGTTGTTCCGGTAGCGAGGGTCTAGGAGGGTGTACACCCAATAATCAGACGTGGTGAGAATGTGGGCGATGCGGCGGTCGTTTCTCAGGCACTGCAGCATGAAATCAACCATGTGCTGCAGACTCCCAACTGGCCAAGAAACGCTGTCCCCTGCAAGAGGCGTCATCTCTGCCTGCTCTGCATCACCCCACCCTCGCTCTACATACTGACTAGAGCGTTGTGTACCTCTCTCTGGAGCGATGTCTTCCTCCTCCATTGACTCCTCCTCATCCTCCTCACAAAGTGAGCCCTGCCCAGCCCTTTGTGAGGAACCACGTTGCGCTGACTGTCCAGAAGGTGATGGAATTTGTGACTCCTCATCCTCCACCTCTTCCAAAACCTCATCCATTAGTGCTTGCAGTGTTTTTTGAAGCAGGCAGATAAGGGGGACAGTCAGGCTGACTAGTGCATCATCTGCACTCGCCATCCGCGTTGACTCATCAAACGCACGCAAAACGTGGCAGATGTCCTTCATAGAGGCCCACTCAGTAGTGGTGAAGTGTGAACGGCGCAAATTGCGAGTTGATTGCGCCTGATGCAGCTGATACTCCCCATTACTGCTGGCTGCTGCTCACACAACCGCTCCAACATATGTAACGTGGAATTCCACCTGGTGGGTACGTCACATATGATGCGATGTTCAGGAAGGCGAAATCTGCGTTGCAGAGCTGCAATGCGCGATCTGGCCATGCTGGAACGTCGCAAGTGAGCGCACTCTAGGCGGACCTTGTGCAGCAGTGCATCAAGATCCGGATAGTCCCTCAAAAAACTCTGCATGACCAAGTTGAGCACATGTGCCAGACATGGTATGTGAGTGAGGTTGCCAAGGCCCAGAGCTGCCACCAGATTTCGGCCATTGTCACACACTACCAAGCCTGGCTGGAGATTCGCTGGCAAAAACCACAAGTCGCTCTCCTGCTTGATGGCATTCCAGAGCTCCTGCGCTGTGTGGCTTCGATTCCCCATGGAAATTAATTTAGGACGGCCTGTTGACGTTTGGCCACGGCTGTGCTCATATCGGTCGCATCAGGTAAGCGTTCACGGGTCCATGTGGAGGTAGACCGTGACGGCTCCTGCAGCGATGATTCTGAGGAACTGGAGTAGGAGGAGGAGTCAATGTGGACAGACTTGATTCCTGCAATCCTTGGAGTTGGCAGAACACGTACAGCGCCACTCGGCAAGATCTGTACCCGGCTCCACAACATTGACCCAATGGGAAGTGAGGGAAAGGTATTGTCCCTGGCCATGGGTACTGGTCCACGCATCGGTGGTCAGGTGGACCTTGCTACTGACGGCGTTTAGTAGCACATGTTTAATTTTTCCCTCAACATGCTTTTGCAGACCAGGGACGGCTTGCCTGCAGAAATAAAATCGGCTGGGCACATTGTATTGTGGGACTGCCAATGCCATTAAGTTACGGAAACTGTCAGTCTCCACCAGCCTGAATGACAGCATTTCAAGGGACAGAGTTTTGCAATGCCAGCATTCAGAGCCTGTGCTCGTGGATGGTTTGCCGAGTATGGCCGTCTTTTATCCCATGCCTGTGCTACCGATGGCTGTTTTGTGGCCTGGGAGTGTGAGGATGACAGGGAACTTGCAGCTGTGGGTGGAATAACACTGGGTCTCTGGACAACAGTGACAGAGGTTCTTCCATGGCGATCCTGTGAGGAAGCCGAACCAGCTGTGTGTGAGCTGGAGGAAGAGGCTCCAACACGAGCTGAAGATGTAGGTGCTGCTGTAGGTTGGCCTACATCTCCAGTGTGTCTTTGTAACTCAACCACGTGCTTTGACCGCACATGTTTCCACATATTTGTGGGATTAAGGTTACTGACACTTTTACCTCTTTTTACTTTTTGATTACACAGCTTGCATTTGACATAGCAAATATCATCTGCAAGTGTGTCAAAAAAGGACCACGCAGTGCAAGTCCTGGGAGCGCCCGTTTTGGCTGTTGGAAGAGAACTGCTACGAACGGGTGCCAAACTGGAGGCTACAGGCAACCGAGTCTGCAGCCTACCTCTCCCTACTGTTTGGACCGTTGGGCAATCTCTTCCTCAGAGCTGCTACCACCACCTTCCTGTTCCTCACGCCATGTTGGGTCTTGGACCTCATCATCTCCACTACCCTCTTCCAACACCTGCTGCTGTTGGGTGGTCTGGCCAGCACCATGCTCAACAGAAACTGGCATCTGAGTCTCATCATCATCAGATGCGTTCTGCGGTGTGCTGACCATCGGCACTGGCTCACCCGCCTCTTCAGATTCAGAGAGACACAGCTGTTGCGCATCACTGCATACTGCCTCTTCTTCACATTCCAGAATGCTGCTTGGCAGGGCCCCTGTTTGCAAGCCAACAGATTCTGAGAACAGAAGCAGAGACTCAGATGGCTCCATTTACAGAGCTCTCTGACTGCCTGGGCAATTTGGCAGGCGGTGAAGAGACAGATGGTTGTTCAACAGTGCTGTGGTCCTGAGAGGAGGTGGAAGCAATTGAAGTCGATGCATTGGCTGCCATCCAACCAACAACGGCTTCAATTTGTTCTTCCCGCAGCAGGGGGTACGCTGAGCTCCTACAAAAGTGCGCATAAATGAACGCTCACGGGGAAAACTGGTGGATGCTGTGTCACTGGGTGCGGCAGCAGCCACAGAATCCCCACGTCCTCTCCCTGCTGAAACTCCACGGCCACGACCACGTGCCTTACTCCCTGCCTTCTTCATCTTGGTAGATTGATAAAGAAAGTCAGAAAAGTTATAAGGCCTAAGTGTGGTTATTCCTCAGAGACTGCAGTGAACACTGTTCAGTAGCTGTGAAATGCCCCTTTGTGTACTTCTATAGTGTTTGCAACCAATGTATTGTATACGGATGGAAGCGCGTCACACTAATAGATTAGATTTTTTTCAAATACAATGGAGCAGCACCAATTAGAGAAAAATGTGAAGGATGAGGCAGTGACACACGCTCAGCAGACTACAACCAGCAGTGGTTGAAGAACTAACTGGAGCGTAATCTGCACTCAAAAAATGAAAAGCTCACAGACTACAGTGAACACTGCAGACAACTGTTCAGTAGCTGTGAAAGGCCCCTTTGTGTACTTCTATAGTGTTTGCAACCAATGTATTGTATACGGATGGAAGCGCGTCACACTAATAGATTAGATTTTTTTCAAATATAATGGAGCAGCACCAATTAGAGAAAAATGTGAAGGATGAGGCAGTGACACACGCTCAGCAGACTACAACCAGCAGTGGTTGAAGAACTAACTGGAGCGTAATCTGCACTCAAAAAATGAAAAGCTCACAGACTACAGTGAACACTGCAGACAACTGTTCAGTAGCTGTGAAAGGCCCTTTGTGTACTTCTATAGTGTTTGCAACCAATGTATTGTATACGGATGGAAGCGCGTCACACTAATAGATTAGATTTTTTTCAAATATAATGGAGCAGCACCAATTAGAGAAAAATGTGAAGGATGAGGCAGTGACACACGCTCAGCAGACTACAACCAGCAGTGGTTGAAGAACTAACTGGAGCGTAATCTGCACTCAAAAAATGAAAAGCTCACAGAGTACAGTGAACACTGCAGACAACTGTTCAGTAGCTGTGAAAGGCCCCTTTGTGTACTTCTATAGTGTTTGCAACCAATGTATTGTATACGGATGGAAGCGCTCACACTAATAGATTAGATTTTTTTCAAATATAATGGAGCAGCACCAATTAGAGAAAAATGTGAAGAATGAGGCAGTGACACACGCTCAGCAGACTACAACCAGCAGTGGTTGAAGAACTAACTGGAGCATAATCTGCACTCAAAAAATGAAAAGCTCACAGACTACAGTGAACACTGCAGACAACTGTTCAGTAGCTGTGAAAGGCCCCTTTGTGTACTTCTATAGTGTTTGCAACCAATGTATTGTATACGGATGGAAGCGCGTCACACTAATAGATTAGATTTTTTTCAAATATAATGGAGCAGCACCAATTAGAGAAAAATGTGAAGGATGAGGCAGTGACACACGCTCAGCAGACTACAACCAGCAGTGGTTGAAGAACTAACTGGAGCGTGATCTGCACTCAAAAAATCAAAACCTCACAGACTGCAGTGAACACTGAAACACAACTGTTCACTATCTGTGAAAGGCTCCTTTCTGTACTTCTATAGTGTTTGCAACCAATGTATTGTATACGGATGGAAGCGCGTCACACTAATAGATTAGATTTTTTTCAAATATAATGGAGCTGCACCAATTCCACAAAATAAATTAAAAAAAAGAGTCAGTGAGTGACACGTGCAGATGCCTACAAACAGCGGTGGATGCAGAGCAAACTGCAGCGTCACCTGCACTCTCACACACACCTTGCACAGAGCTGTTAAAACAACACTGGCAAAAGGAAGCTTTACACAGCGGTTGGTAAACTAGCCTGCCTAAAGCACAGTACACAAAATCGCAATGTCTAACTGTCCCTCAAAGTCAGCAGAACAGCGTTCTGTCCCTAACTGAGTTCACAGCACAGTGACGCTAAAATGGCGGCGGCGCCTTTTATAGTGCATTCTGACATCATTTCAGCAGCCAATCACAGCCATGCCATTAGTTAAGATGACCGCAGCATTACAGGATGTGCCCACACTTCATAAGATTCCTCATTGGCTGACTAAAATCACATTGCCTCTCAAAGAATTATGGGAACTTCCGATTCCGGTATACGATATTGGAAAAATATCGGAACTAAGTATCGGAATTCCGATACAGCGAATATCAGCTGATACCCGATACTTGCGGTATCGGAATGCTCAACACTACTGTTAACCCTTTCAGAAGGATTGCAGCGTGGGACCTGACTGAACGCCGGAGAGGTAAGAATATGGTTGCTTTATTATTTTATTTTTATTACAGGAGAACAAGGGATTCGGAAGGATTACCAGTACAATAAAATATGGTCCAAAACTGTGTATTTATTTCATTAAAATGATTTTTAATTAATGTGTGTGTGTTTTTTTTAACCATTTAATACAATAGGATTAATAATGGATAGTTGTCTAATTGACAACTTTCCATTATTAACCCAGCTTAATGTCACCTTCCAATAGCAAGGTGGCTTTAACCCTTAATTAACCCATTAGCCACCGCTACAGGGCAATGGGAATAGATGGGCTAAGTGCCAGAAAAGGCGCATCTAACAATAGATGTGCCTTTTCTGGGGTGTCTGGGGACAGATGTTAGTACCCAGGGGGGGCACAAAAAATGGTCCCTCTCAAGGCTTCTAATAGCTATCTTTAGTCGCTGGCTTTCCCTGACTGGTGGAGAAAATACCGTGGGATCCCACGCTTTTTTTTCAACGAATTTACACATTTATTTAACACATACATGTATGAAATTTTGCACACATACACTCATGTAATTGTTAGTGAAAACCATATATCAAACTACATGAAATGAAATGGTTTACTGTATGTAAACCATGTGTCATTTCATGTCGGGTTCTGTAATGATTTTACAGAAGCCGACAATTGAATTAGCGGCTATTATACTATGTAGAAGTGAATGAACTATAATATATGTATATATATATGTCACAGTGACATGAATATATATAATAATATATATATATTATTCTGTGTGTATATATCTATTCTTTTGTGATTTAAAAGCTGTCATTTGGATTCATTTTATGTCGGTTTTGCAAGCCTTCGAGAAAATCTTGCCGTACGGATGCCATACGGATTACACATGGATATTTTGATGCAAGGAATCGCATCCTCGCAATACACACGGATGACATACGTATCACTGTTCAGGGGATTTTTCTGCGTATTACTGCCGTATAATACGGTCCGATTTTTATACAATGTGTGTGACTCGGCCTCATGGAGACACTGATGAAACATCTGAGGCCTTATTTTTATTATGCTCTATGTAAGGGATATTCAATTTGTGGAGAATAAATTATCGATAGCTGCAAATCAAATTTCCCAGTAAAATCGGCGTATTTGAATCTCATCAGACCGGCTCATCTCTATTTGGGAACCTAAACTCTTTTTTCTTTGTCCTAGTGGAGAAGTTTGAATGTTTTTTTTTTTTTACTCTGGTAAAACTGTAGTGTTTATTGTTATCATTTTGGAGTACAATGTTCTTCTCTTTTATGAGAGGTGAGATGACAGAAAAATAAATGTCCTGGATGTTTGTTTTTTTAAGTTACATAAATTTGAGTGATATTTTCACAGTACAAAATTTTTACGTTTCAAGTACCGTATATACTCGTGTATAAGCCGAGATTTTCAGCACTTTTTTCTGTGCTGAAAACGCCCCCTCGGCTTATACACGAGTCATTGTCCAGAAAGCCGTCGGGGGAGGGGAAGGGGAGTCAGCGGCTGTAGCACAGTGACAGCTGCAGCCACTGGCTGCCAGAAGACATCAATACTCACCATCTATCGCTGCATCTCTGTCCCTGCATCTTTGTCCCGGTGCCGGTAGCTCTTCCTGTTCCTTTGCTCAGCGGTCACGTGGTACCGCTCATTAAGGTAATGAATATGCATGCGTCTATCACTCCCATAGGCATGGAGTACAGGAACAAGGAAGAGCTGCCGGCGCCGGGACAGAGATGCAAGGAGTCGCAAGGAGGGTGAGTAGGACAGGAGTGTGTGAGCCATGCGGGACCGAGGGAGCGAGCCATCTGTGACCGGGAAGCTATGCATACAACAGGGGGAGCCACACATAGCAGAACAGGATGGGGGGAGCCACATATAGTAGGAGAGAATGGGAGGAGCTACACATACCAGGACAAGACAGGGGAGCGACATACCAGGACAGCGACAGGGGAAGCCATGCATAACAGGACAGTGATGAGGGGAACATGCATACCCGGCTTAAACTATAACCCTATACTAAGTTTGGCTTATACGCAAGCATATATGGTAATTTTTTTTCAGTATGTTTTTACATTAACCGGTGACCACCTAATTGCATCATGTTTCCCTTTCACAGATCAGTACCTCTCCTCCTCATGTGGTTTCCTATAACCAGTGAGACACAGCAGGATTTTGTACGATCTCCCCATTACTTTATATTCATGTGTCTCTCTCGCACAGTAATATTCTCCTGTGTCTGCAGCCTCCATGTTACTCATCTGGAGATAGGCCTGCTTCTTGGCGTTGTCTTTTGTGATTGTGGTTCTGCTCTTCAGTGAATCAGTATAAGCAGTACCACCATGACCCCATATTATTACAATCCATTCCAGACCTTTCCCAGGGGCTTGTCTGACCCAGTGAATATGATAACTGGTTAACTCAAACCCAGAGACTGTACAGGTTAATTTCAGTTGCTGTGAAGGTGTCACAAGTCCTGGACCGGACTCCTGTAATGTCTGACTGAGGACACCTGAAATACAGAGAACACGGTAAGAAAAATGTGACTTATAGCCGCTTATAATTACTATTATATACAATACAGACACAATCTGCATCTTACCTAATGGGGAAAACACTAGCAGTAATAGAAGATACATTGTCACTGATCAATTTACAGTGTGATGAATATAACTGAAATAAAGAGGAGAATGATCTAACCCTTTATATGCTGGGATCATACATATTTGCATATACTTCATCCTGGGTTCTGGTGCTGAATGTAGGAGGATATAAATTACAGCTTCACTGCCGCCCTGCTCAATGTGTGAGAGGAAGCTGCAGTCTGGAACAACGATGAGGCGAGCCTGCATGCCAGCTGAGAGGGCTCTGCATGCCCTCTCTGGCACGAATGCCATAGGTTCGCCATTACTGCTCTAGGTGGTAAAAAAACTTTATAATATTAAAATATAGTAATGTCGGGTGTAAGTGCCCTAAGAAACAGTGCCCACATTTTGCCCCCTAGAAAACCAGAAAGTAATAATGCACTATGTGCGCTTTGACAGTCACAGTAACCTGAGTTTCCCTATAACAATAAGTGCCCACTTTACATTTAATAATGTCCCAAGTCTCCCCTGTACAGCTCCCCTATACACAATATAATGACCCCTCACTGTATAGTACCACCCACCCAGTATACTGATTGCTTAGTAGCCCCCAAACTGTTTAATGGCTCCAAAACTGTATGATGGCCCCCTCACTGTAATCTCTAAACTGTATGATGGCCACTAGAAAGCCTCCATATAGTAAAATGCACCAACATAGTATAATGAACTCTTCGTAGGCCTTTATAGTATAATGTGCTCCCCATAGGCCTACATATAGTATAATGCCACCCCATGGGCAGACTCTATATAGTATAATGCACCCCCAAAGGCAGACTCTATAGCACTATGAACCCACCATAGGCAGATTCTATAGTATAATGCACACCGTCCCCATAGCAGACTCTATAGTATAATGCACCCCCCATAGGCAGACACTATAGCATAATGTACCTCCATAGGCAGATTCTATATTGTAATGCACCCCCCATAGGCAGACTTCTATAATATATTGCACACCCCCTCCCATAGGCAGATTCTATAGAATAATGCACTCCATCCCCATAGGCAGACTTTATAGTATAATGCACCCCCCATAGGCAGATTCTATAGTATATTGCACACCTCCTCTCCCATAGGCAGACTCTATAGAATATTGCACCCCTTCCCCATAGGCAGACTTTATAATATATTGCACACCCCCCATAGCAGACTCTATAATATATTGCACCCCCTAACCATAGGCAGACTCTATACTATATTATACCCCTTCCCTATAGGCAGACTCTATAGTATACTTCACCCCCCATATGCAGACTCTATAATATATTGCACCCCCTCCCATAGGCGGACTCTATAATATATTGCACCCCCATAGGCAGACTCTATAATATATTGCATCCCCCTTCCCATAGGCAGACTCTATAATATATTGCATCCCCCTCCTCATAGGCAGACTATAATATATTGCACTCCCCTCCCCATAGGCAGACTTTATAATATATTGCACACCCCCATAGGCAGACTTTATAATAAATTACACCCCCATAGGCAGACTCATAATATATTGCACCCACCATAGGCAGATTCTATAACATATTGCACCCCCCCTCCTGATAGGCAGACTCTATAATATATTGCACTTCCCTCCCCATAGGCAGACTCTATAACATATGCACCCCCCCTCCCATAGGCAGACTCTATAACATATTGCACCCCTTCCCCATAGGCAGACTCTATAATATATTACACCCCTCCCCATAGGCAGACTCTATAATATATTGCACCCCTCTACCCATAGGCAGACTCTATAATATACTGCACCCCCTCCCATAGGCAGACTCTATATTATATTGCACCCCCTCCTCATAGGCAGACTCTATATTATATTGCATCCCCCTCCCCATAGGCAGACAGACTCTATATAATATAAAGCACCCCATAAAAACAATAAAACCAATACTGACCTCTCTTCCTCCTGGTTCCTCCGCTGCTGACCACCCACACATCTCCTGACAGTGGGCGCCGAGCAGTGACGTTATTGTGCCAGCTGTCAGTGTCGGCATCGTGATGTCAGACGCTGACAGGTGGATGATGGGAGAAGGAGCTCCTTCTCTCATCAATGCTGTATCAGCATCCAGCAGATACAGCTGAACTTGCGATGATGGGTGGGGCCCACTGCTGCACCGGGCCCCTACCTGTTTCAGGGGCCCCATAGTGGCCAGGCGGCAGAGCAGGGAGATTGATTCTCCCTGCTCTGCCACAGAATGTAACTGTAAAGGCGTGCTGCGCGCCACTACAGTTACTGTAGTGTAGCTCCAGGTGGGCCCCTCAGAGCGCAGGGCCAGGGGCCACCAACCCTCTGCCACCCCAGTTTCTACGCTACTGACAGTGAGGCTTGCTACCAGCAGTCCAGTAAAAATTGCAACCACAGAGCATGTTTCCAAATTTTCTCTACAGAAGCTGATAACAAATTTCACACCCAGACAATAGCCATCAGTATCCCCACATGCAGTAATGCAGAGCACACACAGCGGGTTTTGGCAACCTACTCACACAGATATTGGTTCAAGAATACATACAGCGACTTTTGGCACAGTACTATGACAGACTTACACACGTGGTCAAAATTGTTGGTACCCCTCGTTTAATGACAGAAAAATGAACAATGGTCACAATAATAAGTAAAAAATCCATGAAAATGAACAAATGAAAGTCAGACATTGTTTTTCAACTATGCATCCACAGAGTTTTTAAAAAAATAAAACTCATGAAATAGGCCTGGACAGAAATGATGGTACCCTTAAATTAATATTTTGTTGCACAACCTTTTGATGCAATTACTGCAATCAAACGATTCCTGTAACTGTCAATGAGACTTCTGCACCTCTCGGCAGGTATTTTGGCCCACTCTTCAAGACCAAACTGATCCACTTGTCTCGTGTTTGAAGGTTGCCTTTTCTAGACGGCATGTTTCACCTCATTCCAAAGATGCTCAATAGGATTTAGGTCAGAGCTCATAGAAGGCCACTTCACAATAGTCTAATGTTTTCCTCTTAGCCATTCTTGGGTGTTTATAGCTGTGTGTTTTGGGTCATTATCCTGTTGCAAGACCCATGACCTGTGACTGAGACCAAGCTTTCTGACACTGGGCAGCACATTTCTCTCTAGAATCCCTTGATAGTTTTGAGATTTCATTGTACCTTGCACAGATTCTAGACTCCCTGCACCAGTGTGGTGTCCGCCCACTGCAGGTCCGAAATGCAGGTAAGACAGCACCCCGAGAAACCCCGAGACCCTTTACCCCTATACAGGGATCTGGAATTATAGCGAAGCCCAGGGGGTAGCTGCCTATGAGAGCAGTGGACCGGAGTAGGAAGGACGCTAGGATGGGAATAAAAGCGAGACCAAATGCGTAGTCAGAAGTCCAAGGGTCAAAACCAGGAGGGGAGCAAAAGTACAAAATAGGCCGGCAGTAGAAGGGTCAGAAATTCAGGCTAAAGTTCAAGTCAAAACCAGGCGGACAGCAGAGGTACAAAATCGGCAGGCAGTAGAACAGTCAGAAATCCAGGCAAAGGTCAGAAATATAATAGCAAAACAAACTAGCACACTGGGGAATCCAAGACTATATCTGGCGGCCAACAAGCCAGGCTCCAAGGCATTTGAAGGGCATGGCTACCTCTCACAGGCTCACAGTCTGATGACCTCATCTGGACCGTCCCCAGAACCAGGCCAGTTGGTGATGCATGACTGACACCAACCACTTCACCTCTGACAGAAGAGCGAAGCCTACTCCCACCAGACACCTGCGCAGAGACCCCTTCTCTGTCGCCAACATTACCCACAGGCGAAACATGGCGATGTGCAGCGACAGCGGCCGGTGTCAAAGGAGGAGGACCATATGAGGATACCGCACTCCTATCACCGGCACCACCAGCCGAAGGAGTCAGGCGCCTCCCAGCGGCCGAGGCAAGAATGCAACGGCGACGTGACAGCCAGATGCAGCAAAGTAGCACTAGAACATAACAGCGTCTCCTCCATGTTTCACAGTAGGGATAGTGTTATTTTCTTCATATGATTCATTTTTGTGTCTGTGGACATAGAGCTGATGTGCCTTGCCAAAAAGTTCCAATTTTGTCTCATCTGTCCATAGGACATTCTCCCAGAAGCTTTGTGGCTTGTCAACATGTAGTTTGGCAAATTCCAGTCTGGCTTTCTTATGATTTTTTTTTTAACAATGGTGTCCTCCTTGGTTATCTCCCATGAAGTACACTTTGGCCATACAACAATGGATGGTGCGATATGATACTGATGTTCCTTGAGCTTGAAGTAAAGGGAATGCCACACTAAGCGAGATCGCTAGCGAGATCGCGCAAGCGACATAGATTTTATGACGCAGCAGCGACATCGCTAGCGACATCGCTGTGTGTGACATGTAGCGGCGATGTGGCCCCCGCTGCGATGTCGCCGATCGTGCACGAACGGTTTGGGCCGTATTTTGATCGTTGGCGTCCCGCTGGTGAGCCTGATCGCTGTGTTTGACACCTTTTGTGAACGATGTGCGACCTCGTTGATGACTCATATGTCAGCGGCGCAGGCGGGACTGGGTTTTCTTTAGTAACGCCCTTCAGCTCCGATTGGTGGCCACAACATCACCTCAGCAATAATAACTGCGCCCCATCCATTGTTTCCAGAGCGCTTTGTGGATGACTCCAACGTTCTGTCCTTTGTGCGTTGTTGCGAGGATAGTATCGTGTGTCGGGGTTTTGCGATCCTGTCAGAGTCGCTACAGTGTCCTTTGTGCATTGTTGCGAGGATAGTGTGTGGGTTTTGCGATCCTGTCTGAGTCGCTAGAGCGCTTCATCTTTGCCATTTGGATTTGGATCTTCTGGATATTTGGATTCAAGGTACATATTGTTTGTGATGTTGTGTGATGAGTTTTTTTATTACACCTTTTATTTTTGTCTGCTTTATTTATTTTACACCCCCCACCATTTTAGGCTTTTGTAAACTGTTTTTTAAATGTTAACTGAAAAGTTAACAATAAAAAATTACTTTTTTTTTTTATTCTTTATTTTATTTTGTTTAAACACTTTAGTAATAGTAATTAACTTTTCTCTTCTTTACCGTACAGGTTGCACATAATGAACCTGACCAACCTGTGATTGTGGCAGTTGCATTAATGATGGAGGCAGATCGACAAGAAGAGGCACGGGTGGAAGAGAGGCGCTCCAAACGAAAGCGTCGCATGTGGACCAGAGAATGGCTGGAGCAGAGGTCCAAATTCACCCACCTGCATCTAGTGAGGGAGTTGCAGGAGAAGAATCCGCAGGATTTCCGAAATTATCTACGGATGTCGGAGGATTCATTCAAGCTCCTACTGGAATGTGTGAGGCCACTCATTGAACGGCAGGATACACGGATGCGTGCAGCTGTTTCAGCAGAGGAACGTTTGGCAGTAACGCTGCGATTTCTGGCAACCGGACGTTCAATGTAAGACTTGCAATTTTCTGCTGCAGTTTCTCGATCGCTTCATCGTCCGCAGTTTACGGAGCTACATGCCTTTTCCAAAATCAGTGGCGGAATGGCAAATAATTACCTCTGATTTTGAACAGATTTCGCAGTTCCCAAACTGTGGTGGTGCCTTGGATGGCAAACATGTGCGGATCACGCAACCAGCCAAAAGCGGATCCTTTTTTCATAACTACAAGGGCTACTTCAGCGTGATCCTCATGGCCCTTGTTAATGCCAATTATGAATTTATTAACGTTGATGTTGGCATTAATGGAAGGGTTTCTGACGGTGGCGTTTTGGAGCACATTACTTTTGGTGAACAGTTGTTGAATAATAAACTTAACTTAATAAACTTAACTTGCCAACCAACATGGACACCACCGCCAACCTAAACTTTGTTTTTGTGGGCGATGAAGCCTTCCCCTTCATGCGCATCTTGTGAAACCATACCCATAAAAGACTTTGACAGGGGAAAGGCGTATTTTTAACTACAGACTGTCTAGGGCACGGCGCGTTGTTGAGAATGCCTTCGGCATAATGGCCAACCGCTTTAGGGTTTTCCACACTCCAATCACCATGAAGCTGGAATCGATAGACTCTGTGGTGTGGCCTGTGTTGTGTGCTGCACAATTTTCTACGAAAACGTGATGCTGTTACTTACAGTCCGCCAGGCTTCATGGACTCGGACAGCAATGGTGACGTGGTGCTTGGAGAATGGCGTTACCATGATCCCGCTATTGCAGGCCTTCAACCTGTAAATCAAGGCAGGAGCAAGGACGATGCGAAGGCCGGCCGAGACAAGTACTGCCAATACTTTAATGGGCCTGGTGCAGTGAGTTGGCAGCATCAGGTCTAGTTTGCTTTTGAGAATGTTTTACTTTTGCCTTTTCTTAACTATCTTTTAATAATAAAAAATGTTTATTTTAAAAATGCCTTCGTGTTCTTTCAATTATTTAACCAATAAGGGAGAATGGCTAATGATGGGTGAGATGTGGGGAGGGAGTAATGGGGATAGCAACGAGACATGTTACCAGCAGCTGTAGTTTTTAAAATATTTTCTAAAGTTTTTTGTTGTCTATATTTTTTTTTTACATTGTATCTACTTGTCACACACGGGGTCATGGGAGTACCAGCAGTCATAGGAGTTCCAGCATTGTTAAAAAAATAAAAATAAAAATTTTTCAAAAATTTACATTTATTTTAAAGGCACACTAGCGCTCAAACCTTATAATTAAAAATAATAACAAATAATACACCACAGCTGCGTATATCAAGTTAAAATATGTAATATATATTTTTCGTCATATATAAGAGATAAAAAATGGTGATAAAAATAAAAAAAATTGGAAGGTAAAGGTCTAAATTGACCAGGGAATCCTTTGTGTCACACTTGCGTGCTCGAATCCGACGCAAGACGCCATTGCGATCGCAAAGTGACGATTCTCAGCATGGTGCCCCAACTACGCACAGACATGAGACGCCATTGCGATCGCAAAGTGACGATTCTCAGCATGGTGCCCCTCCCACGCACAGACATGAGACGCCACTGCGATCGCAAGGTGACAATTCTCACATGGTGCCCCAGCTACGCACAGACATGAGACGCAACTGCGATCGCAAGGTGATGATTCTCACATGGTGCCCCAGCTATGCACAGACATGAGACGCCACTGCGATCGCAAGGTGACTTATCAGCATGGTGCCCTTCCCACGCAAAGACATGAGACGCCACTGCAATCGCAAGGTAACGATTCTCACATGGTGCTCCAGCTACGCACAGACATGAGACGCCAATGCGATCGCAAGGTGACGATTCTCACATGGTGCCCCAGCTACGCACAGACATGAGACGCCACTGCGATCGCAAAGTGACGGTTCATAAAATGACTATTATTGAAGTAATTACAATGAATGAAAACTTTTGTAAACATGGTAAAAAAGTAAGCGGTCAGTAGCCCACTAGATCTGATGCTGCCAAGTAGGCCAGTTAATCGCATTGTCCTTCCTCATGCCTTCATAGGCAGGGGCGCCTAGCTGGGAACCATCATCTTGCGATCGCAACAGCGTCTCATATCTGTGCGTGGCTGGGGCGCATGGCTGCTACCGGTCATTTTGCGATCGCAATAGCATCTCGCGTCGCAAGTGCGACCGCACGTACGTCTGCTGTGACGTCATGACGCTGGCGTCCTTCATGCGTTGTTGTTTGGTACAATGGCAGCGAGAGCGAGACAGCGTTGCGCTCCGTGGACTGACGCGGAGGTGCGCTACCTCATCCTTAAAGTGGAAAGGTGGGATTATGACTGCAGGCTACCTGTGGCGCATCCTATGCGCCACAAGAAGGTAGTCCTGCGTAAAATACAGAGGGGCCTGGCGATGACGGTTTGGTGTGGAGCGGACCACAACCCAGATCCGCAAAAAGCTGGCGGACCTTAGATACCGCTCCAGCGAGAGGGTCGCCAGCATCCGGGCCCAGGTACGCAGGCATCTGAGTGAGTATTGATGAGGGTATCTGGAGAGGTTATGTTTTGTGGTTTATCTACCTATATCAATGCACCCGCAGTGACGGGAGTACCACCAGTGACGGAAAGTACCGGCAGTCATGGGAGTACCGGCAGTGATGGGTTTACAGGCAGTGATGGTAGTACCAGTAGTGAGGGGGTTACAGGCATTGATTTAAGTACTGGCAGTGACAGGAGTACCGGCAGTCATGGGAGTACCGGCAGTGATGGGGTTACAGGAGGCAGTGATGGGAGTACCAGTAGTGAGGGGGTTACAGGCATTGATTTAAGTACTGACAGGGATGTGAATACCGGCAGTCATGGGAGTACCAGTAGTGAGGGGGTTACAGGCATTGGTTTAAGTACTGGCAGTGACGGGAGTACCACCAGTGACGGGGTTTGTAGAAGGATTATTTGACTGAATTTTATTTTTTATTTGCAGCACCACCTTCACCAGCTGCACCACCGTCCCCTGCAGCGCCATCAACACCTGCAGCACCTTCCCCAGCTACCCCTCCACCTGCAGCACCTTCCCCAGGCACCCCTTCACCAGCACCTACCCCGCCTCCACTTTTGGGGTCATCATCCCCATCCCCCTAGGATTCTCTCCAGCGTCAGCGTATGCAGGCTCGCCTTCAGGTAATTTACGCACATAATATAAGCTTCCGACTAGTTTGACAACTTTGTTAAGTTTTAAAATGTGTAATGGCTGTTGTGATATATATATTTTTATGTGTTTCCCTAGCCGGCGGTGCCGCAGGTTCTGGGTGGGCGGTCAGCGGATCATCAGGGGAACCGCAGTCGCCCCAAAACCGTAAGTATTAAACATTAAACATGTACATGTTAATGTTGAAATACAATTCCCTGTTAACTGTTACCATTACCTCCACAGTAATCCAGACTGCCCAGGACCTGTTGCTCTCACACCGTCAGCTAATGGCAGCCATGCATCAACACGGGGTGATGCTGGAGAGGTTTGTGGCTGCCCTAGAAAGGGGGGGCAGTCGTTAATTTTTTTTGTTTGTTTTTTTATTATTATTATTTGTATTATTTTATTGTTTTTTATTTTTATTTTTTTTCTATAAAAAAAATAAATATGGCACAAATATATATATTATATATTTGAAGTTTATATACGCAGCTGTGGTGTATTATTTTTTAATATAAGGTTTTAGCGCTAGTGTGACCAGGGCCTTTAAAAGAAATGTTGTTAATTTTTGAAATATTTTTCATTATATTTTTTTACCAATGCTGGAACTCCTATAACTGCTGGTACTCCCATGACCCCGTGTGTGACAAGTAGAAACAAGTAGATGGAATAAAAATACAACATTTTAATAGTTGTCAACAATATTGTTGACATGAATAACAAACATAAGAATAAAAGACCACAATTCACTAGATAAA
>JARQOD010006862.1:0-41161 GCA_033576555.1 Oophaga sylvatica | reverse complement strand
TTTTAATTTTCTTTTTAAAATTTTTTTAAATTTTTTGTCGATTAAAGTTATTTCTGTCACCATTGTGGGTTTTTCTGCATTAAAGGGGGTACCAACAATTTGACCACGTGTGCATGTAGGGAAGTCTTATTTAGCCCCTTCACCCCGAAACTGTTTTCACCTTCCTGACCAGGCCAATTTTTAAATTTCAACAACTGTCACTTTATAAGGTCATAACTCTGGAACTTTAATGGATTTCACCGATTCTGAGAATGTTTTATTGTGACATATTGTACTTCATGATAGTGGTAACATTTCTTTAATATGACATGCGTTTATTTGTGAAAAAATCTAAAATTTGGAGAAAATTTTGAAAATGTTGCAATTTTCAAACTTTTCATTTTTATACCTTAAATCAGAGAGATTCATGTCACACAAATAGTTAATAAATATAAATAAAATTTACCACATGTCTAATTTTATCAGTACAATTTTGAAACATAATTATTTTTATTAGGAAGTTATAAGAGTTAAAGTTGACCAGGGATTTCTTATTTTACAACAAATTTATCAAACAATTTTTTTTAGTGACATACATCAATTTGAAGTGAATTGGGGGCCTATATGACAGAAAATACCAAAAGTGACCCATTCAAAAAACTGCACCCTTCAAGGTACTCAAAACCACATTCCAAAAGTTTATTATCCTACAGGTGCTTCACAGGAATTTATGGAATATGGAATGCAAAAATAATAAACATATAACTATTTATAACAAAAATTTTCCTTTAGACTCAATTTTTTTATTTTCTTAAGGTTAACTGGAGAAATTTCACCATACAATTTGCTGAACAATTTCACCTGAACATGCCGATACCCCATATGTGTGGGAAAACCACTGTTTAGGTGCACAACAGGGCTCGAAAGGCAAGAAGCACCATTTTACTTTTAGACTGTAAAATTTGCTGGAATAATTAGTGGACGCCATGTTGCGTTTGGAGAGCCCCTGATGCGCCTAAACAGTGGAAACCCCCCACAAGTGACCCCATTTTGGAAAATAGACCCCACAAGGAACTTATCTAGAAGTGTGGTGAGCGCTATGAAGCCCCAAGTGCTTCACAGAAGTTTTATAACATACAGCCGTAAAAACAAAAAAAATCATTTTTTTTTTACAAAAATGATTTTGTCGCCCCCAGTTTTTTATTTTCCCAAGGGTAACAGGAGAAATAGGACAAATTGCACAATAACTCTTGGGGTCCAGAGCACGCTGATACCCCATATGCGGGGTAAACTACTGTTTGGGCGCATGGCAGAGCTCAGAAGTGAAGGAGCACCGTTTGACATTTTCAACGCAGAATTGGCTGGAATTGAGATCAGACGCCATGTCACATTTGGAGAGCCCCTGATGTGCCTAAACAGCAGAAACCCCCCAATTCTAACTTCAACCCTAACCCCAACACACCCCTAACCCTAGTCCCAACCCTAACCACAAACCTAACCCTAACACACCCCTAACCGTAATCCCAACCCTAACCCTAATCCTAACGTAGCGCCAACCCTAACCCTAACTTTATCTGCAACCCTAACCCTAACGGGAAAATGGAAATAAATACATTTTTTAAATTTTATTATTTTTCCCTAACTAAGGGGTGATAAAGGGGGTTTGATTTACTATTTATAGCGGGTTTTTATGATTGGCAGCTGTCACGCTAAAAGACGCTTTTTATTGCAAAAAATATTTTTTTACATCACCACATTTTGAGAGCTATAATTTTTGCATATTTTGGCCCACAGAGTCATGTGAGGTCTTATTTTTTGCTGTACGAGTTGATGTTTTTATTGGTACCATTTTTGAGCATGTGACATTTTTTGATCGCTTTTTATTTCGATTTTTGGGAGGTTAGAATGAACAAAAATCAGCAATTCATGAATTTCTTTTGGGGGAGGCGTTTATACCGTTCCGCGTGTGGTAAAATTTATAAAGCAGTTTTATTCTTCGGGTCAGTATGATTACGGCGATACCTCATTTATATCATTTTTTTTATGTTTTGGCGCTTTTATAGAATGAAAACAATTTTATATAAAAAATTATTATTTTTGCATCGCTTTATTCTGCGAGCTATAACTTTTTTATTTTTTCACTGATGATGCTGTATGATGGCTTGTTTTTTGCGGGACAAGATGACGTTTTCAGCGGTACCATGTTTATTTTTGATCGCGTGTTATTCCACTTTTTGTTCAGCGGTATGATGATAAAGCATTGATTTTTTGCTTTGTTTTTTTTTTTTTTAAGGGGTTCACTAAAGGGGTTAACTAGTGGGACAGTTTTATAGGGGGGGTCGTTACAGACGCGGCGATACCAAATATGTGTACTTTTATTGTTTTGTTTTTTTTTATTTACAGGAAAAAATGAATTTATTGGGGAATATTTTTTTTTTTTATGATTTTTTTTACCATTTTTTATTTTTATTTTTTTTTAACTTTTTTACTTTGTCCCAGGGTGGGACATCACTGTATTTTATCAGATCGCTGGTGTGACAGTGTGCACAGCACACTGTCACACCAGCGATCGCTCTGGCATCGCTGCAGGCTTCCTCAGCGCCTGCTCTCAGCAGGCACTGAGGAAGCCGCCTCCCTGCAGGACCCCGGCGCCATCTTGGATCCGGGGACCTGTAGGGAGGACAGACCCTCGGAACAGCGCGACAAATCGCGCTGCTCTGAGGGTCTCAGGGGAGCGCGCAGGGAGCCCTCTCCCTGCGCGATCCTCCCCTGTGCCCCGGGTACACCGCGATCATGTTTGATCGTGGTGTGCCAGGGGTTAATGTGTCGGAAGCGGTCCGTGACCGCTCCTGACACACAGTCACGGGTGTCAGCTGTGATAATCAGCTGACACCCGGCGGCGATCAGCTGCGCTCCCGGAGGGAGCGCAGCTGATCGCCCATGACGTACTATTCCGTCCATGGGAATTAGGTCCAGGTCACATGGACGGAATAGTACGTCTGATGGAATAAAGGGGTTAACCTCTATCAAATGCTCCGGGTGGATGAGCTAATTGAGAGACTGTGGTAGGCACATTACTTCACCATGCTCAATCTCACAAAAGGTTACTGGCAGGTCCCACTGATAGAGTCTGCAAAAGAAAAGACCACTTTTATAACACCAGAGGGTCTCTATCACTATGTCATCTTGCCTTTCAGATTACATGGGGCTCCGGCCACACTCCAGATGCTGATGGACATAGTATTAGAGCCTCATTGGAAGTACACGTTAGCATAATTTGATGACATAGTCATCTTTAGTACCAACTGGAATACCCACCTTTCCCAGGTACAAGCAGAATTGGATTCTCTCAGAATCGCCGGGTTAACAGTGAACCCGAGAAAATGTGTGGTGTGACTCACAGAAGCCCGGTACTTAGGATCTGAGATTTGCCGTGGGGTTATCAAACCCAAATAAACAAGATCGAGGCCATCCAAAACTAGCCTAAGCCGTTATGTACCAAACAGGTGAGGGCATTCCTCGGCATCATTGGGTACTAGCTCTGGTTTATACCCAATTTTGCTGAGAGATTGGCACCCCTAACTGACCTGTTAAAAGGTAAAAAGTCGGTTATGGTCCGATGGAATTATCAAGCGGAGGAAGTGTTCCAATCCCTGAAATAGGCATTCTATGGACAGCCGGTCCTCATCAGTCCCAACTTCAAGGAAATGTTTATAGTGCAGACAGATGCCTCAGAGGTAGGTCTAAGAGCAGTACTGTCGCAAGAGGTGAACGGGGATGAACACACAATCACCTACTTGAGCAGGAAACTGACCCCGGCAGAGAAAAATTAAAGCACAGTGGAGAAGGAGTGCTTGGCGTTTAAATGGGCCTTAGACTCCTTACGTTACTATTTGTTCAGGCGTCAGTTTCATTTGACAACGGTCCATTCACCCCTCATCTGGATGAGCCATGCAAAAGAAAGGAATGCCTGAGTCACCAGATGATTCCTGTCCCTACAAAACTTTAGTTTCTCAGTGGAACAACCGGCGGAGAAGTCACAGGGAAATGCGGATGCCCTGTCACGGGCCCCCTATGTGGTGACAAATGTTCAAGCCCACAAGTTTGAACAGAGGGGACTAAGTGAGGCAGTGACGGGTATTATATGCCAGAGTCGCTATGTGTCCCCCAGGATGCGCACAGAAGCATATTGAGGCCGTGGGAGTGCATTGCAGTTGTAGTCATAGCTGTGATTGCAGTGCAAAATAAAAGTAAGTGTTGGTCTTGGGCAAGCTATTTGCACAATGCAGATTTAAGAAATCCTGCCATGGGCTTTTATTTTAGGTTTGGACTACAGGATGGTAGTGGAGCGGTCCGTCTTGCATTATTATAGAATGCTGTAGATAAGCCCCGAAAGGTAGTGGCCACAGCATATTGCGGAAAAATGAGCTGACAGGTTCCCTTTAACCCTTAGGCTAGGTTCACATAGCGTTAATGCAGTCCGTTCAACGCATAGCGTTGACGGACTGCATTAACGCTAGTGTCATTTTGTGATCGCATTAAGTGATCACACTAGCGCGGCGTCTGTGTCTCAGCTAGCAGTGACGGACCCCGAACTCTGCAGACTGCGTCCGAGGTCCGTCACAGAATGATGGCACATCGCTAACGCATGCCGATTTCGGCATGCGTTAGGATGCGCTATTGCTATTGCGGGCAATGGTGGCGTTAACGCACCGTTACATAGTGTTAGTGCCGCTATGTGACGGATTCCGTCAGCGCATTGCCCACAACGTAATGTGAACCCGGCCTTACCTCATGCTGTCTTCAGATTACATTGACAAAAACTGCTGATAGATTCCCTTTACATTTTTAAATATTTAATCCAAAAAGTAGGCTGTGTTTATAAAAATATGCAAGATGTTGCAAAAAGGACAAAACAAAACAGCATAAACAATTACATAAAATATGAAGAATAAACAAAAGAATCGTGCTAAACCTGATGTCACAGGGTTTTCTCTGGCTTTTATGAAGGGGAGCTCTTCATTTTTTAAAAAAGACAGAACTACAGTGAACTGTATCTCCCAGGACTGACAAAGAATATAATTTGCTTTTATTCTCACAAGTCATGCACACATACCTAACCTCCGATGACTCATAACAGGGCTGGTCAGGGGTGTGGCTAGTTCTATTTTAGAAAATTATGGTATCCCCAACTTTTACAATACATTTGCTTCTGGAGATCCCACGTGGGAGATATTACTGCTATTTTTAATATCACGGTTTATCTATAGAGAGGAAACATGGCATACATACCATCATCCATCTGCACAACAGTAATGTGGAAGTGTTACCATAACCGCCCAGTGGCATAAGACAATGCATTACATTCACCACTTCATTATGACTCCGAAAATATGACTTCATTACTGTATGATTCTGGGTGTTCATAAAATGTCCCCAATATTAATAACTTAAATAGAACAGAGGAGCTCACATAAGCCTGTTTGCAGTTCTGTGCAGTTAAAGAAGCAAGGGCCATAAATCTGTCACCTCCTGCATTCTTAGGGCCCCGTCTCACATAGCGAGATCGCTAGCGAGTAGGGATGAGCGATATTGCCCGAAATCGTATCGGAATTCCGATTTCCGATATTGGAAAAATATCGGATATAGGAATTTCCGATTTCCGATATCAATGCAAGTCAATGGGAGAAAAAAATTGGAATTACAAAATGACCACTACAATGCTATATAATGGATAATATGGAGGGGAAACACCTCAGGATAATGGGGAAGGAGTTAGCAGAGGCAGAGGAGCAAAAAAATCGCTAGAAAAATGCACAGAGCGAAAACTGTAGCAGGAAAACTGGTCGCCATCTTCTTAACAGCTGTGTTTTTTCTTTGGGTTAGGATTAGTTGGGGTAGGGTTAGGGTTTATGGTTAGTAGGGTAAGGGTTAGGGTTAGAGTGAGCGTTGTCGAAACACGGTTTGGAGCAGGAGGTACCCGTGCCCTTGGGCACTCCCGAGAACCACCTGGCGATGCTGGAACTCGGTTTACCCTTTGGTGGAGGCACCTGTGTCCGCACTTCACTGCCGTGAAACAGCCGCCGTGGCTGGATCCCACCTCTTGTGCTTCTGCCTATAGGTGTTTGGCATCTGTCGTCCTTTTTTTCCACTTTGGTCTAACGAGGTACAGCTGGCGGTACTGTTGTCCAGAAACACAGCATGCTGTGAAAGTGGCAGTCACGGAAATGGGCACTAGCTGGCGGTACTAGAGCCCAGAAACACGGCATGCTGTGAAAGTGGCAGTCACGGAAATGGGCACTAGCTGGCGGTACTAGAGCCCAGAAACACGGAATGCTGTGAAAGTGGCAGTCACGGAAATGGGCACTAGCTGGCGGTACTAGAGCCCAGAAACACGGCATGCTGTGAAAGTGGCTGTCACAGAAATGGGCACTAGCTGGCGGTACTAGAGCCAATGGAAAACAGTATGAGGTGAAAGAGTCAGTCACAGAACCAGGTGCTACCAAGTAGAGGCCATAGCATGGGCATAACAGATTACGCTGTGTGCAACATAGGCACATGACAGAGCATGCATACTGCTACCAACCATGCATGTAACCTGTGTACTGTGGCCCAGGGCAGCAAAAGTCATCAGAAATCCAGGCCTGGTTCATTTTTAGGAATGTAAGCCGGTCCACATTTGCAGCGGATAGTCTGGTACGTTGGTCTGTTAGTACATTGCCAGCTGCACTAAAGACGCGTTCAGAAATCACACTGGCACCAGGAGAAGCCAGGACCTCCAAGGCATACTGGCTAAGCTCGGGCCATGTATCCAACTTGGAGACCCAAAACTTGAAGGGGGCAGATCCATCCTGAAGTCCACTGACAGGGGTGAAGAGGTATTGTGCCACCATATCATGGTAACGTTGCCTCCTAGTGCATTGCACTGTCTGTGCTGATGGTGCCCCAACTGTTTGCGGGTTCAGAAACCGTTGGAACAGGTTGGGTATACTGGACCTGTCAGTAGCAGATGTACTGCTTCTGCTACCGGCTTCTGAACGGATTCCGCTGGGCCCAGGAAGCGCTGAGGTGCCTGCTAGTGCACGCGCATCACTGCTATGCGATGGAAAAGAGTACATGAGTGAATTAACCAGTGCTTCTTGGTACTCCTGCATTTTAAGTGCCAGTTCAATGGTGTAATTAGGCTTTCAAGGCTGTCCCGGTAACGTGGATCTAAGAGGGTGGCCACCCAGCAGTCATTTGTTTGGAGAATACGAGCCACGTGTGGGTCTTTTCTCAGACACTGCAGCATGAAGTTACTCATGTGCTGAAGGCTTCCAACTGGCCATGCATCGCTGTCACCAGCTGGAGGAATGTGCTCTGGCTGATCTGCATCACCCCATCCACACTCTATCTGGTGACTTCTAGTAGAGCGCTGTGTACTTTCCTCCTCTAGCTCATCCTCATAGTCCTCCTCATCCTCCTCGCTTGCTGTGTCCTGCCTGGACCTTTGTGAGGCACCCACAGAGCTTTGTACCAACCGGGCCGATGAAGATTGCCTGGTTGGTGCAAGTGTCTCATCATACTCCTCCTCCTCCTGAGAAACCTAATCCCTTAGTCCTTTAAGTGATGATTCTATAAGGCATATAAGGGGAATAGTCAGGCTGAGTAGGGCAGCATCCGCGCTCACCATCAAAGTGGAGTCCTCAAAGCACTTTAAAATGGTGCATATGTCTTTCATGGTTGCCCACTCTGTGGTTGTAAAATGGGAGGGCTGAGATGTGTGTCGCCTACTTTGCGCTTGCTGCAGCTGCAACTCCATAATTGCAGGTTGCTGCTCACACAACCTCCGCAGCATATGCAAAGTCGAATTCCACCTGGTGGGGAGGTCAACAATGATGCGGTGCTCGGGCAGGCCCAATCTGCGCTGCATGGCTGAAAGGTGCGATGCAGCCATGCTTGAACTCCTCAAATGAGAGCACTCATATCTGACTATGTGCAGCAGCTCCTCAATGTCAGGATAGTTCCTAAGGAAACTCTGCACCACCAAGTTTAGGACATGGGCAAGGCATGGAATGTGAGTCAGACCACCTAGGCCCAGAGCCGCGACCAGGTTTCGGCCGTTGTCACACACCATAATACCTGGCTGGAGGTTGAGCTTCGCAAGCCACATGTCGCTCTGCTCCTTGAGCGTGTTCCACAGCTCGGTTGCGGTGTGGCTAACATTACCCAGATAAACCAATTTCAACACAGCCTGTTGATGTTTGGCCGATGCAGTGCTGAAATCGGTTGTTGTGGTACTTCTGGGTGCAGGCGAGTCTGACGAGGAGTATGAGGAGGTGTCAATTTGTACGGAGGAGAGGCCTGCAATCTGTGGAGTTGGCAGGACTCGCGCACTTGCACTGTCTACTTCAGTTCCAGGCTCAACTACATTTACCCAATGGGCGGTGATGGAAATGTAGTGTCCCTGGCCATGCAGACTGGTCCACGCGTCGGTGGTCAGGTGGACCTTGCTACTAACTGCATTTTGCAGCGCATGCTTAATTTTACGCTCCACATGCTGTTGCAGGGCGGGGACTGCTTACCTGCTGAAGTAGAAGTGGCTGGGAACCCTGTATTGTGGGATTGCAGACCCCAACATATCGATAAAGGCTGGCTTGCTCACCAACCAGAATTGTAGAATTTCCACTGGAAGCAGTTTGGCAATGCGAGAATTCATGCCCTGTGCACGTGGGTGGTTTGGCGAGTATGGGCGCCTTTTCTCCCACACCTATGTGACAGATGGCTGCACTGTTGTGTTTTGGTAGCTGAGGAGAATAAGCAAAAACGGCAATACAGCAGAGAGGCTGGAACCTATTGGATTGCAGTAACCTGAACTAACCACACAACTAGAGGTAGCCGTGGAGAGTTCCTACGTTGATCCTAGACGCCTCGTCACAGCCCGAGAGACAACCACACCCAAAGGCAGAAAGATAAAAGCTATCTGCCCCGGAGCAAATCCCCAAAGAAAATAGGAAGCCCCCAAACATGTAATGGCGGTTAGACAAGAAGAAGCATGGACACAGACAGAAAATAGAATGAGCAAACGCTGGGGCCCAATCTGTCTAGAGAGAAAAGTACAGCAAAGGATACTCATTGCAATCCAAAAAAAAACCCTAAAAAATACCAACTCTTCTGATTGCAAAAACATCTGAGATCACACGATCTCTACCACCCAATCAGATCTCTGGTGTAACACAACTAAGCCGCAGCCACTGAAAAAACAGGAAAAAGCAAATGAACAAATAACAGTGGCTTCAGATAAACTGAGAGGAGCACAAGCCCCCCGAGGGGACCTGGTTGACCTCCACAGAAGTGCAGGGAACAATGCAAAAAGCAAGCACAAAAATAAAAGCAGAAAATATCTTATCTGATAGCAGAAGATGCAGGCAAGACTCAGCAAACTTCCAAATGAACCAGGAACCACAATTGAGACAAGAACAATTGATCACTGGCAACCATCATGGGAGGGAACCTCCCTTATATCAGACCAGTCAATGATCCCAGATTGCCATTCCTCGCTGAAAGGTTCAGTACTGTCTGTAACCACCAGCGGGAGCCTCTGCTCAGAAACCATCTCTAGCACATTCATAACAGTACCCTCCCTTGAGGAGGGGTCACCGAACCCTCACTTGTGCAACCAGGCCGATCAGGATGAGCTCGGTGATAGGACCGGATCAGTCTCCTAGCATGGATGTCCGAAGCAAACACCCAAGAATTGTCCTCCTGACCATAAACTCTCCACTTAACCAAATACTGGAGTTTCTGTCTAGAAAAACGAGAATCCAATATTTTCTCAACCACATACTCCAGATTGCCCTCAACCAAAACAGGGTCAGGAGGGCAGCCATAGGAACCACTGACTCGACAAACCTCTTCAATAAGGACTTGTGGAACACGTTATGGATCTTAAATGTCCCTGGAAGAAGCAAATGGAAGGAAACAGGATCAAGAATCTCCATGATCTTATAAGGTCCAATGAACCTAGGCTTAAACTTTGGAGATGCAACCCTCATAGGGATATTTCTTGAGGACAACCAAACCAAGTCCCCCACTTTAAACCATCAGTCCTATGCCGGTTGGCAAACCGTTGGGCCTTCTCCTGAGAGAGAGACAGCCTCTCCACTACCTGGTCAAAAATCTGCTGCATTCGCTCCACAACAGAGTCAACACCCGGACAGACAGAAGCCTCTGCCTGTCCCGATGAAAATGGAGGGTGAAACCCAAAATTGCAGGAAAATGGAGACATCAAGGTGGCAGAGCTTGCCTATTATTAAGAGCAAACTCAGCCAAAGGCAAAAAAGAGACCCAGTCATCTTGATCAGCAGACACAAAACATATCAAATAAGTCTCCAAGGTCTGGTTTGTTCTCTTGGTTTGTCCATTGGTCTGAGGATGAAAAGCAGAGGAGAAAGATAATTGAACACCAAGTTTAGAACAAAATGTCCTCCAAAATCTGGAAACAAACTGGACTCCTGTTATGTTTCGGTAGCTGAGGAGTGCAGGTAAAAAAGGCAATACACCAGAGCAGTTGGAATCTATGGGATTGCAGTACC
The DNA here is from genome assembly GCA_033576555.1 of Oophaga sylvatica. Lineage (NCBI taxonomy): Eukaryota > Metazoa > Chordata > Amphibia > Anura > Dendrobatidae > Oophaga > Oophaga sylvatica. Next base: position 30,608 of record JARQOD010006862.1, on the reverse strand, counting down.
CTGACTAACCACCACAACTAGAGGCAGTCGTGGAGCATTCCTACGTTGGTCCTAGACGCCTCGTCACAGCCTGAGAAACTAACTACACCTAAAGATAGAAATAGGAAAGCTATCTGCCCCGGAGCAGAACCCCAAAGATAATAGAAAGCCCCCAAACATGTAATGGCGGTTAGACAAGAGGAAATACTGACACAGAAAGAAAATAGAATGAGCAAACGCTGGGGCCCAAACTAACTAAATAGAAAAGGATAGGAAGGGTACTTACTGCAATCCCAAAAAACCCTGAAAAACACCAACTCTACTAATTTCAAAATCACCTGAGATCACACGACCTCTACCACCTAAATTAGCTCTCTGGTGTAACAAAATCAAAACAGCAGCCACTGAAAAAACTGGAAAAAGCAAAAGAACAAAACTCAGTGGCTGAACTAAACTGAGAAGGCAGAAGCCCCGGGAGGGGACCCAGAAGGCCCCCAAAGAAGTGCAGGACAAAATGCAAAAATATAGCAACAACACAAAAGAAGAAAAATTCTTATCTGGAAGCAGGAGATGCAGACACGACACAGCAGGCTACAAGGGAAACTGGAATGAAGGATTCAGACCAGAACAATTGATCACCGGCAACCCTGATGGGAAAATGACTCCCTTATATAAGACCAGTCAGTAACACCTGATTCCCAGTCCTCACAATCTTCACTAGTACCGCTTGTAACCACCAGAGGGAGCCTCTGCTCAGAACTCATCTCAAACCCATTCACAACAGTACCCCCCCTTGAGGAGGGGTCACCGAACCCTCATTTGAGCAACCAGGTGTCATGTGTGCATCGCCACGAAGATCGTCGCGGTTGCACATTCTGACTTCTCACAGCTGAGTTGCTGTTTCTTTGTGTTTGGCAGTTAGGGAGTTAATTCTGTCTGTGCTCAGTTCTGGGACTGGGTGCAGTTTCTCCCGGCTGCAATTAATTATTTGTTGATTGGTTTCCTTTAAATCTCTGGTTGTCTGTGTTGGGAGTTGCCAGTGAAATTCTTCATGCAGACCACAGATAGGATTGTATCTGTATAGACTTAAGTTAAAGAGCTCCTTAGTTGTTTTAAGCTCACCTTGCTTAGAGTTTAATATCCCAGATCATTTATGTTCCTTCTGTGTTTGAGTGTGTATGCAAGTCTGTGTTTTCTCCAGTCTGTCTTATATGTCTAATCTGTGTATTTAGCAGAGATCAGCCCATATCCCTTTGGTGGTAATCAGAATCCTTCTTAGGACTGATTACAGGGTTCAGGGACTGATAGGAGACAGGGTTAGGCTGGAGACTTGGACCTCTGAACCATTATCAGTACCTCCAAGGTGAGGGATTAGTTAGGACCCCAGTTTAGGGTCAGGTTAGACCCCCGGTCCTCCTCTTTCCTGTGACAGTGTATCAAGTCCTCAAGATTAACCCTGAGTTCAACGGATATCGTGTCAGGTAAATCTATTCTATATTTACATGCTGATGTTGCTAATCTATATGTTGTATAGAGTGTTGTTCTTTTAAGAATAGTTTACTGACATCGTACACATATCATAAGACCGCGTGACATTTTCACTGGCCCATAAAATTATTCCCAGTTGCCATGGATCCAGTAGCCAGCTGGCTCTGCAGTTGCAGGGATTATCCATGGAGCTGATGGACATTAAGTCCAAAGTTTTGTCTCCCTCGGAGCAAACCAGATTTGAACCTAAAGTAGCTCTCCCGGACAGGTTCACTGGTGGGCGAGACAAATTTTTTACCTTCAGGGAAGCATGTAAATTGTATTTTCGGCTTCGGCCTCGATCATCAGGGAGTAGTGTTGAGCATTCCGATACCGCAAGTATCGGGTATCGGCCGATATTCGCGTTATCGGAATTCCGATACTTAATTCCGATACTTTTTCAATATCGTATACCGGAATCGGAAGTTCCCATAATTCTTTGAGAGGCAATGTGATGTTAGTCAGCCAATGATGAATCTTATGAAGTGTGGGCACATCCTGTAATGCTGCGGTCATCTTAACTAATGGCATGGCTGTGATTGGCTGCTGAAATGATGTCAGAATGCACTATAAAAGGCGCCGCAGCCATTTTAGCGTCACTGTGCTGTGAACTCAGTTAGGGACAGAACGCTACTCTGCTCACTCTGAGGGACAGTTAGATATTGCGATTTTGTGTACTACTGTGCTGAGGCAGGCTATTTACCAACCGCTGTGTAAGCTTCAGTTTGCCAGTGTTGTTTAAGCTCTGTTCAAGGTGTGTGTGTGAGTGCAGTGACGCTGCCAGTTTGTCTGCATCCACCGCTGCGTTTGTAGGCATCTGACTGTGTCACTGACCTCTTCCTTTTTTTATTTTTTTGTGAATTGGTGCTGCTCCATTATATTAGAAAAAAATCTAATCTATTAGTGTGACGGCTTCCATCCGATCAATACTTGGTGCAAACATTTAGCAGACAAAGGGCTTTAACAGCTTGACATTTGTTGCAGTGTTACTGTTAGTCTGTGAGGTTTATTTGTGAGTGCAGATTACGCTCAGTTTGTTCTCACCACGCCGTTGTAGCTCTGCAGCGTGTGTCACTGCTCATCTTCATTTTTTCTAATTGTGATTGTGCTCCATTTTAGTGGAAAAAAATCTAATCTATTAGTGTGACGCGCTTCCATCCGTATACAATACATTGGTTGCAAACACTATAGAAGTACACAAAGGGCCTTTCACAGCTACTGAACAGTTGTGTTCAGTGTTCACTGTAGTCTGTGAGCTTTTAATTTTGTGAGTGCAGATTACGCTCCAGTTAGTTCTTCAACCACTGCCGGTTGTAGTCTGCTGAGCGTGTGTCACTGCCTCATCCTTCACATTTTTCTCTAATTGGTGCTGCTCCATTTTAGTGGAAAAAAATCTAATCTATTAGTGTGACGCGCTTCCATCCGTATACAATACATTGGTTGCAAACACTATAGAAGTACACAAAGGGGCCTTTAACAGCTACTGAACAGTTGTGTTTCAGTGTTCACTGTAGTCTGTGAGCTTTTCATTTTGTGAGTGCAGATTACGCTCCAGTTTGTTCTTCAACCACTGCCGGTTGTAGTCTGCTGAGCGTGTGTCACTGCCTCATCCTTCACATTTTTCTCTAATTGGTGCTGCTCCATTTTAGTGGAAAAAAATCTAATCTATTAGTGTGACGCGCTTCCATCCGTATACAATACATTGGTTGCAAACACTATAGAAGTACACAAAGGGGCCTTTAACAGCTACTGAACAGTTGTGTTTCAGTGTTCACTGTAGTCTGTGAGCTTTTCATTTTGTGATTGCAGATTACGCTCCAGTTTGTTCTTCAACCACTGCCGGTTGTAGTCTGCTGAGCGTGTGTCACTGCCTCATCCTTCACATTTTTCTCTAATTGGTGCTGCTCCATTTTAGTGGAAAAAAATCTAATCTATTAGTGTGACGCGCTTCCATCCGTATACAATACATTGGTTGCAAACACTATAGAAGTACACAAAGGGGCCTTTAACAGCTACTGAACAGTTGTGTTTCAGTGTTCACTGTAGTCTGTGAGCTTTTCATTTTGTGAGTGCAGATTACGCTCCAGTTAGTTCTTCAACCACTGCCGGTTGTAGTCTGCTGAGCGTGTGTCACTGCCTCATCCTTCAATTTTTCTCTAACATTGGTGCTGCTCCATTTTAGTGGAAAAGAAATTAATCTATAGTGTGAGCGCTATGATACAACATTGGTTGCATCTATCCGTGAGGTCGTGGTCAAGGCAGTGGTCGTGTGATTTTGCAGCAGGGAGAGGACGTGGGATTCTGTGGCTGCTGCCGCACCCAGTGACACAGCATCCACCAGTTTTCCCCGTGAGCGTTCCTTTATGCGCACTTTTGTAGGAGCTCAGCGTACCCCCTGCTGCGTGAAGAACAAATTGAAGCCGTTGTTGGTTGGATGGCAGCCAATGCATCGACTTCAATAGCTTCCACCTCCTCTCAGGACCACAGCACTGTTGAACAAGCATCAGTCTCTTCACCGCCTGCCAAATTGCCCAGGCAGTCAGAGAGCTCTGTACAGGAGCCAGCTGAGTCTCTGCTTCTGTTCTCAGAATATGTTGGCTTGCAAACAGGGGCCCAGCCAAGCAGCATTCTGGAATGTGAAGAAGAGGCAGTATGCAGTGATGCGCAACAGCTGTGTCTCTCTGAATCTGAAGAGGCGGGTGAGCCAGTGCCGATGGTCAGCACACCGCAGAACGCATCTGATGATGATGAGACTCAGTTGCCAGTTTCTGTTGAGCATGGTGCTGGCCAGACCACCCAACAACAGCAGGTGTTGGAAGAGGGTAGTGGTGGAGATGATGAGGTCCAAGACCCAACATGGCGTGAGGAACAGGAAGGTGGTGGGAGCAGCTCTGAGGAAGAGATTGCCCCAACGGTCCAAACAGTAGGGAGAGGTAGGCTGCAGACTCGCTTGCCTGTAGCCTCCAGTTTGGCACCCGTTCGGAGCAGTTCTCTTCCAACAGCCAAACCGGGCGCTCCCAGGACTTGCTCTGCGTGGTCGTTTTTTGATACAGTTGCAGATGATATTTGCTATGTCAAATGCAAGCTGTGTAATCAAAAAATTAAAAGAGGTAAAAGTGTCAGTAACCTTAATACAACAAATATGTGGAAACATGTGCGGTCAAAGCACTTTGTTGAGTTACAAAGACACACTGGAGATGTAGGCCAACCTACAGCAGCACCTACATCTTCAGCTCGTGTTGGAGCCTCTTCCTCCAGTTCACACACAGCTGGTTCGGCTTCCTCACAGGATCGCCATGGAAGAACCTCTGTCACTGTTGTCCAGAGACACAGTGTTATTCCACCCACAGCTGCAAGTTCCCTGTCATCCTCACACACCCAGGCCACAAAACAGCCATCGGTAGCACAGGCATGGGAGAAAAGACGGCCATACTCGGCAAACCATCCACGAGCACAGGCTCTGAATGCTGGCATTGCAAAACTCCTGTCCCTTGAAATGCTGTCATTCAGGCTGGTGGAGACTGACAGTTTCCGTGAATTAATGGCATTGGCAGTCCCACAATACAATGTGCCCAGCCGATTTTATTTCAGCAGGCAAGCAGTCCCTGGTCTGCAAAAGCATGTTGAGGCAAAAATTAAACATGCGCTACTAAACGCCGTCAGTAGTAAGGTCCACCTGACCACCGATGCGTGGACCAGTACCCATGGCCAGGGACGATACCTTTCACTCACTGCCCATTGGGTGAATGTTGTGGAGCCGGGTACACATCTTGCGAGTGGCGCTGTACGTGTTCTGCCAACTCCAAGGATTGCCGGAATAAAGTCTGTCCACATTGACTCCTCCTCCTACTCCAGTTCCTCAGAATCATCGCTGCAGGAGCCGTCACGGTCTACCTCCACATGGACCCGTGGACGCTTACCTGATGCGACCGATATGAGCACAGCCGTGGCCAAACGGCAACAGGCCGTTCTGAAATTAATTCCCATGGGGAATCGAAGCCACACAGCGCAGGAGGTCTGGAATGCCATCAAGCAGGAGAGCGACGTGTGGTTTTTGCCAGCGAATCTCCAGCCAGGCTTGGTAGTGTGTGACAATGGCCGAAATCTGGTGGCAGCTCTGGGCCTTGGCAAACTCACTCACATACCATGTCTGGCACATGTGCTCAACTTGGTCGTGCAGAGTTTTTTGAGGGACTATCCGGATCTTGATGCACTGCTGCACAAGGTCCGCCTAGAGTGCGCTCACTTGCGACGTTCCAGCATGGCCAGATCGCGCATTGCAGCTCTGCAACGCAGATTGCGCCTTCCTGAACATCGCATCATATGTGACGTATCCACCAGGTGGAATTCAACGTTACATATGTTGGAGCGGTTGTGTGAGCAGCAGCCAGCAGTTATGGAGTATCAGCTGCATCAGGCGCAATCAACACGCAATTTGCGCCATCCACACTTCACCATTAATGAGTGGGCCACTATGAAGGACATGTGCCACGTTTTGCGTGCGTTTGATGAGTCAACGCGGATGGCGAGTGCAGATGATGCACTAGTCAGCCTGACTGTCCCCCTTATCTGCCTGCTTCAAAAAACACTGCAAGCAATAAGGGATGAGGTTTTGGAAGAGGTGGGGATGAGGAGTCACAAATTCCATCACCTTCTGGAAAGTCAGCGCAACGTGGTTCCTCACAAAGGGCTGGGCAGGGCTCACTTTGTGAGGAGGATGAGGAGGAGGAGTCAATGGAGGAGGAAGACATCGCTCCAGAGGGAGGTACACAACGCTCTAGTCAGTATGTAGAGCGAGGGTGGGGTGATGCAGAGCAGGCAGAGATAACGCCTCTTGCAGAGGACAGCGTTTCTTTGCCAGTTGGGAGTCTGCAGCACATGGTTGATTTCATGCTGCAGTGCCTAAGAAACGACCGCCGCATCGCCCACATTCTCACGACGTCTGATTATTGGGTGTACACCTCCTAGACCCTCGCTACCGGGACAACGTCAAAAGCCTCATCACACCGTTGAACCGGGAGCGTAAAATGCGGGAGTACCAAGACACACTGGTGCAATCCCTAATGTTCTACCTTACTGCCGAGAGCACTGCTGCTGCTACTGCTTTACAAAGCAGCTCTGTGCGTCGAGGCAGTGTAGAGAGCTCTGCAACAAGAGGGAGCACACGCAGTGCCTCTGCACAGGGAAAGACCAGTATGTTAAAAATGTGGCAAAGTTTTGTGGCAGCGCCACAAATGTCTACACCATCCGAGAGGGCTCCAGTCAGCGGGAGGCAACGTATCCGTCAGATGGTGACAGACTACTTGGCTTTGCCTCTCAGTGTACTCCCAGATGGCTCTTCCCCATTCAAGTTTTGGGTCTCTAAGCTGGATACATGGCCAGAGCTTAGCCAGTATGCATTGGAGGTGCTGGCTTGCCTTGCTGCCAGTGTATTATCGGAGCGCGTCTTTAGTGCTGCAGGTGGTGTACTAACAGACCGTCGCATGCGACTATCCTCCGATAATGTAGACCGGCTTACTTTTCTGAAAATGAACAAGGCATGGATCTCGCCAGAATTTGTCTGTCCGTTTTCAGATTAAATAACTGGTTCGCAACGTTATCCATGTCTCCTGTTATGTTCATCTTTCTACCACCTGAACTCTACTCCCTGGGCTCCAACACTGCCAGTTGCTGCTCAGAAGTGTCGTGTCCACAGAACAAAACACAAGCTCTACTGTTAGTGGGGTTCAGTAACGCCAGCTGTTCCCCTGCTGTGTGAACGGCAAGAAGTCTCCTGTTCGCGACACATGGACAGAAAAACACATGACCAACATGCTCCAAATAGGGAAGAGCCGTCACCCTGCTTGTTATGCTGAAAACATGAAATTGTGAAGTTTTGCAGGCCTAGAATGATAAATTTTTATGACAAATATGGACAAATAATAATTTGTCATCACAGCGCATATCTGCACATGTCTATTAGAAATGGTAACAAAAAATAAAACATAGTCTACTCTTCACATTTTGAAATTAATGCATAAAAGTACATTTCAGACTTATGAATTAATGCTTTTTAAGGAACTTTATCTGTACCTGTAAGATAATGCAGTCAATGGATGTACGAATCATTAAATCCTCATCATCATCATCACGAGTTTTATTTATGACAGACATTATAAAATACACATACTGATGCCAACTGTAACTTCAAACACCATATATGAAATGGCCAGCATGTAAACATGGTAATAATGTCCAATAATAAATTATTACATCTAGAAAGTGCATCATGCATACTGACAATAGGTAGTTATACCTGCAAGTGCTGTTGAAACAACCACAAGAGATATAAATTAATACTGGTATATAGGTATCACAGTGCATAGTTACTCATGGACAATGTTGATGTAATACTGTATCTCAATTAAGTCAGCGTCAACCATTAGGCTTGTTAGTCTTGTACATTGTTAAAGAGGGAACGTAATTTTTTTGTTTGTCATAGGTGGAGTATTACACATTAAATTATTACTGCTGTATTTTTTTTGCGTCCCTAGTGCGCAATAACGCAGCCTAACCTCACATTTGATAGTCAGCTAATTGCCACACGCTACCCTACCCTACGCGTGACAGTAGGAAGGTAGTGTTGACGGATAAAGCTTTGCGCAACCAGACATTCTTTTACCCTCTTCAACACTCCACAAGCAAAAAATGCATGATTTCAGCCGCAGACTTTATTGACGTACAGTATAACATCGGCATTACCCATCAGAGGCTGTCCACTGTCTGATACAGACATAGAATATACCTTTGCTATCCGTAGCCTTTGTTTCACCTACACTTGCAGGCACACACTTAAATTGTGACAAACAATGCCTAATGTTTTTTTAAATGGTTATTTTTTATTGTACATTATTGTGTCATCAATCACATTGATGAGTCCATGCTGGACATGTCATACATGCTATAGAAAGTTACGATTTTATGAACTTAAATAATTGAAATGTCTGTGACTGTCACATAAAATTTGCGATGATGATGATGAGTGACTATTACAAAATCCATTGTCTTCACTATGTTATGGTTTAACATAGCGTTCCTTAAGCATTATTCATAAAAAAAAAATGGACTTTTATTCTTAAATTTACAACACTATATTTTGTTACCAATTTTTTGGGTGTTGTGTTGTTCCATTTATTTTTGGCATGTGCATATATGCGTTTATATTTGTATTTTCTTTATTTTTCCTTCTTGAAATTAGAAAACATGTGTATCTTTGTACCGTGTTAGCCAGTAGATAGAAAAATATTTAGACTTCAGAGTCAGCAGTGGTTGATACCTTTTAATGGATAACTGAAAAGATGGAAACAAATTGCAAGCTTTCAAGGCTACTCACGTCTCTTCATCAGGGAAAGACTAACTAAAAAAATTAAGCATCACATATTTCTATACACAACAGGACACAGGAATGTGCAATAGGTAAGACAAGTAAGTGGCGTGTATCAGAACTGTCATTATCTCACAGGGATGAACATAAATATTGGAACAGTTCCTAGATAAGGATAGAAAGTTTGATTGCCCTCTCATTGGCGTATTTTTTTGGGTTTTCATGACCCTGGAAGGGCATAGACGCAGATTCCTTAATTGATATAGAATGACATAAATCCATGTGATCTATTCATTCCATCACTAACAGTGTCAAAGGTCATGATGAGCTTATATTCTGAAACCTTTGTACGTTTCTCATATTTGAAGTTATATTTTAATACCAGTAATTCCATATCCATGATGCTATGACCGGGCATACAAAAGTCTTTTGCCACAGGTAAATTCATTAATTTATCTGTGATTGTGTGGCGCTGATAATTCATCCTTGTTCTCCTTTTTGTTGCCGGTCTCCCCTCACTTGTCCCTCCCTCACTTGTCTTAGCTATTCCTGTGTCCTGTTGTGTGTAGAAATATGTGATTCTTCATTTTTGGCTTTACTCTTAGCCTGATGAAGACACCTGAGTAGTCTCGAAAGCTTTGAATTTGTTACCATATTTTCAGTTAGCCATTAAACGTTATCAACCACAGAGGACTGTCAAGTATAAATATTTTTCTATTCTTGTAATTGAAATTTATCATTTTATTGTTGTAGTAAAAGTTCATTTATTCTTGTTTGAAGTACATACATTTGCAATGGCCACGTAACAAGGCAATAACTCAATATTTTGTGCCTACACCCTCCTTGACCCTGGGCTTCAACAGCGCCAGTTGCTGCTCAGAAGTGTTAGATGCACAGATGAAAACAATCGCTGATGTGTTTGTGGGGTTCAGTAACGCCTGCTGTTCCCCTGCTGTGTGTCTGGCAAAAATTACTGCTGCTAACTACAACTTCAACTTCAAACGTCTCATACTAGGCCTCTGCCTACACCCTCCTTGACCCTGGGCTTCAACAGCGCCAGTTGCTGCTCAGAAGTGTTAGATGCACAGATGAAAACAATCGCTGATGTGTTTGTGGGGTTCAGTAATGCCTGCTGTTCCCCTGCTGTGTGTCTGGCAAAAATTACTGCTGCTAATTACAACTTCAACTTCAAACGTCTCATACTAGGCCTCTGCCTACACCCTCCTTGACCCTGGGCTTCAACAGCGCCAGTTGCTGCTCAGAAGTGTTAGATGCACAGATGAAAACAATCGCTGATGTGTTTGTGGGGTTCAGTAACGCCTGCTGTTCCCCTGCTGTGTGTCCGGCAAAAATTACTGCTAGCTACCTAATCATGGTGAAAAAAACATGACATCTCAAAGTGTCTAGTGCTACACATAGATATGAGGCTACACCATGATTTCTAAGCTGTAAACATTTGAAACGTCAACTTTCAAACCATAAAATGATTTGTCTTTGTCACAAATCTGTAACAAAATAATTGTGACATATTATTACAGATATGCACATGTCGAAAACAAATGCAAACACAAAAGCCTACTTATGCTATAGGATACTGATGGTCAACCTTGTCACTCCATAGCTTAGACAAATCCAACTCACATCATGATGACTCAAATACTGCAATGTTGGAAGTGCATAATGTGGGTTGAACTTTGACAACTGCTGCAGTGCGAAGGTTATACTTCAGTGTTCTTGCCTTTGAAATAAAAGCATACAAGTAAATATAATATCCAATGTTGATTAAGGGACGTGATGTACACCTGTAATATTGTGCAAACAATGCATGTAGGAATAGTCCTCTTCAACATTACTTATATTTGTGTCATTTTAAAAAATACATATTTGATTAGAAAGTTAACAGCCCATATCATAAAGGTCCTTCATGTAAACATGATAATCGCTAACAAAAATCATGCATTACCTTGGTAAAGTCAATAGTGCATAGTCACAATAGCAAAATATATACCTGTAAGTGGTGCTGAAAGAACGACAACTGATAGAATAGGTGAATGATATCTATTTTTCAGACTGAATAGCGACACCTGTACAATGTCGATATAATACTGTACCTTAACAAAACAGCTGTGTCACACCTCACACGCATTTTTCTTGTAGCTTGTTATGTAATAGGGCACATGCGTGTATGTTTCATCATAGGTGCATGTTTACTGAGTAAAGCAGTCATGACAACGCCTTTGTGTTGTCGGTACGCTTGCGATGATGAACGATGCGCACCGTGAATGTTAGTCTGCGTCATAAGACGCACAGACGCTCCAATACCCAACGCGTCACAGCAGGAAGCCAGTCTGTGCGTCCAAACAAAGGCGCAAGCATACATGCACGTACCCTTTTATAAAGCTATATAAAAAAAAGGATGTAGTAGTAACGCACACTTTATTGAGGTACAGTATTACATCGCCATTCACCATCTGTGGCTATGCAGTCTCATCTATATATACCTTATCTATCCGTTGTCATGCTTGCAAGTCCACAGTCAGGCATAAATAGCTGTTTTCACTATGCACTTTTTAAAGGTTTTTTTTGTTAATATAAATGATTGGCACATATTATCAGTATTACATGATGGAAATTTTAGATATTTTTAAAAACTTTTTAGTGATATTATTCAGCAAATGAAAATGGTGTACATACTGTTACTTATCCATCATTAATGGATTCTGATATGTACTTGTATGCTTTTATTTAAAACCGTATAGCAGATTATTTAACCGATTTTTATTGTGGTTTGCATTGCTTTTCAACATGTTAATGTATGCGTTTATGTTTGTCAATTATTAATTTACATATATTTTTTAAAGTAAAATCATCATCTTATGGTACTAAAGGTTATATTTCTCTTGTTTGGAGTATAGACATTTTTAATTGACACGTAACAAGGAAAATACTTGATCTAGTATTTAAACATCCTCCTTGACCCTGGGCTCCAACACCGCCAGTTGTTGCTTGGAAGTGCTGTTAGCACAGTCTACACTTGCTCCTGTGTTACTGGGGTTCAGTAATGTCAGCTGTTCCCCTGCTGTGTGAACGGCAAAAAGTCCTGCTGCCTCCACCCTGTTCTCTTCTCATCCCTGGGCTACAACACCGCCAGTTTTTCTCGGAAGTGCTGTTAGCACAGTTAACACTTGCTCCTGTGTTACTGGGGTTCAGTAATGTCAGCTGTTCCCCTGCTGTGTGAACGGCAAAAAGTCCTGCTGCCTCCACCCTGTTCTCTTCTCATCCCTGGGTTACAACACCGCCAGTTGTTTCTCGGAAGTGCTGTTAGCACAGTCTACACTTGCTCCTGTGTTACTGGGGTTCAGTAATGTCAGCTGTTCCCCTGCTGTGTGAACGGCAAAAAGTCCTGCTGCCTCCACCCTGTTCTCTTCTCATCCCTGGGTTACAACACCGCCAGTTGTTTCTCGGAAGTGCTGTTAGCACAGTCTACACTTGCTCCTGTGTTACTGGGGTTCAGTAATGTCAGCTGTTCCCCTGCTGTGTGAACGGCAAAAAGTCCTGCTGCCTCCACCATGTTCTCTTTCATCCCTGGGTTCCAACACCGCCAGTTTTTCTCGGAAGTGCTGTTAGCACAGTGACACTTGCTCCTGTGTTACTGGGGTTCAGTAATGTCAGCTGTTCCCCTGCTGTGTGAACGGCAAAAAGTCCTGCTGCCTCCACATGTTCTCTTGTCATCCCTGGGTTCCAACACCGCCAGTTTTTGCTCGGAAGTGCTGTTAGCACAGTTAACACTTGCTCCTGTGTTACTGGGGTTCAGTAATGTCAGCTGTTCCCCTGCTGTGTGAACGGCAAAAAGTCCTGCTGCCTCCACCTGTTCTCTTCTCATCCCTGGGTTACAACACCGCCAGTTGTTTCTCGGAAGTGCTGTTAGCACAGTCTACACTTGCTCCTGTGTTACTGGGGTTCAGTAATGTCAGCTGTTCCCCTGCTGTGTGAACGGCAAAAAGTCCTGCTGCCTCCACCATGTTCTCTTCTCATCCCTGGGTTACAACACCGCCAGTTGTTTCTCGGAAGTGCTGTTAGCACAGTTAACACTTGCTCCTGTGTTACTGGGGTTCAGTAATGTCAGCTGTTCCCCTGCTGTGTGAACGGCAAAAAGTCCTGCTGCCTCCACTATGTTCTCTTCTCATCCCTGGGTTACAACACCGCCAGTTGTTGCTCGGAAGTGCTGTTAGCACAGTTAACACTTGCTCCTGTGTTACTGGGGTTCAGTAATGTCAGCTGTTCCCCTGCTGTGTGAACGGCAAAAAGTCCTGCTGCCTCCACATGTTCTCTTCTCATCCCTGGGTTACAACACCGCCAGTTGTTTCTCGGAAGTGCTGTTAGCACAGTCTACACTTGCTCCTGTGTTACTGGGGTTCAGTAATGTCAGCTGTTCCCCTGCTGTGTGAACGGCAAAAAGTCCTGCTGCCTCCACCCTGTTCTCTTCTCATCCCTGGGTTACAACACCGCCAGTTGTTTCTCGGAAGTGCTGTTAGCACAGTCTACACTTGCTCCTGTGTTACTGGGGTTCAGTAATGTCAGCTGTTCCCCTGCTGTGTGAACGGCAAAAAGTCCTGCTGCCTCCACCCTGTTCTCTTCTCATCCCTGGGTTACAACACCGCCAGTTGTTTCTCGGAAGTGCTGTTAGCACAGTCTACACTTGCTCCTGTGTTACTGGGGTTCAGTAATGTCAGCTGTTCCCCTGCTGTGTGAACGGCAAAAAGTCCTGCTGCCTCCACCCTGTTCTCTTCTCATCCCTGGGTTACAACACCGCCAGTTGTTTCTCGGAAGTGCTGTTAGCACAGTCTACACTTGCTCCTGTGTTACTGGGGTTCAGTAATGTCAGCTGTTCCCCTGCTGTGTGAACGGCAAAAAGTCCTGCTGCCTCCACCCTGTTCTCTTCTCATCCCTGGGTTACAACACCGCCAGTTTGTTTCTCGGAAGTGCTGTTAGCACAGTCTACACTTGCTCCTGTGTTACTGGGGTTCAGTAATGTCAGCTGTTCCCCTGCTGTGTGAACGGCAAAAAGTCCTGCTGCCTCCACCCTGTTCTCTTCTCATCCCTGGGTTACAACACCGCCAGTTGTTTCTCGGAAGTGCTGTTAGCACAGTCTACACTTGCTCCTGTGTTACTGGGGTTCAGTAATGTCAGCTGTTCCCCTGCTGTGTGAACGGCAAAAAGTCCTGCTGCCTCCACCCTGTTCTCTTCTCATCCCTGGGTTACAACACCGCCAGTTGTTTCTCGGAAGTGCTGTTAGCACAGTCTACACTTGCTCCTGTGTTACTGGGGTTCAGTAATGTCAGCTGTTCCCCTGCTGTGTGAACGGCAAACAGTCCTGCTGCCTCCACCATGTTCTCTTCTCATCCCTGGGCTACAACACCGCCAGTTGTTTCTCGAAGTGCTGTTAGCACAGTCTACACTTGCTCCCGTGTTACTGGGGTTCAGTAATGTCAGCTGTTCCCCTGCTGTGTGAACGGCAAACAGTCCTGCTGCCTCAACTTTAATTTCCATGGGTACCTTCTGCTACCCATCCGGGTTCCAGTACCGTCAGCTGGTTCTCCGCAGTGCCTTTGGCCTAGGTGCCTCCATGTCGGTATCCGAGTTCCAGCAACGTCTGCTGGTCCTTGGTAGTGCTTTGGAGCACAGGTACCTCCTGCTTAGTAACCATGTCCCAGTAACGTCAGCTGGTCCTCGGTTGTGCCTTTGGCTCTTTTTCTTCTGCTGCCCCTCCGGGTTCCAGCACAGTCAGCTGGTCCTCGTCACTTGCATTGGCTCTTGTACCTTCTTCTACCCGTCCGGGTTCCAGTACCGTCAGCTGGTTCTCCGCAGTGCCTTTGGCCTAGGTGCCTCCATGTCGGTATCCGAGTTCCAGCAACGTCTGCTGGTCCTTGGTAGTGCTTTGGAGCACAGGTACCTCCTGCTTAGTAACCATGTCCCAGTAACGTCAGCTGGTCCTCGGTTGTGCCTTTGGCTCTTTTCCTTCTGCTGCCCCTCCGGGTTCCAGCACAGTCAGCTGGTCCTCGTCACTTTCATTGGCTCTTGTACCTTCTTCTACCCGTCCGGGTTCCAGTACCGTCAGCTGGTTCTCCGCAGTGCCTTTGGCCTAGGTGCCTCCATGTCGGTATCCGAGTTCCAGCAACGTCTGCTGGTCCTTGGTAGTGCTTTGGAGCACAGGTACCTCCTGCTTAGTAACCGTGTCCCAGTAACGTCAGCTGGTCCTCGGTTGTGCCATTGGCTCTTTTTCCTTCTGCTGACCCTCCGGGTTCCAGCACAGTCAGCTGGTCCTCGTTACTTTCATTGGCTCTTGTACCTTCTGCTACCCATCCGGGTTCCAGTACCGTCAGCTGGTTCTCCGCAGTGCCTTTGGCCTAGGTGCCTCCATGTTGGTTTCCGAGTTCCAGCAACGTCTGCTGGTCCTTGGTAGTGCTTTGGAGCACAGGTACCTCCTGCTTAGTAACCGTGTCCCAGTAACGTCAGCTGGTCCTCGGTTGTGCCATTGGCTCTTTTCCTTCTGCTGACCCTCCGGGTTCCAGCACAGTCAGCTGGTCCTCGTTACTTTCATTGGCTCTTGTACCTTCTGCTACCCATCCGGGTTCCAGTACCGTCAGCTGGTTCTCCGCAGTGCCTTTGGCCTAGGTGCCTCCATGTCGGTATCCGAGTTCCAGCAACGTCTGCTGGTCCTTGGTAGTGCTTTGGAGCACAGGTACCTCCTGCTTAGTAACCGTGTCCCAGTAACGTCAGCTGGTCCTCGGTTGTGCCATTGGCTCTTTTCCTTCTGCTGACCCTCCGGGTTCCAGCACAGTCAGCTGGTCCTCGTTACTTCCATTGGCTTTTGTACCATCACCAACAGGACAAAGAAGGTTAAGACAAATACAAGATACAGAACAAGAGACAGAAGAACAATAAGCAGAAGATCAAAAAGCAGAAGAACATTAAGTATAAGACCAAAATGAAGAGCAAAATATATGCTCTAAATTCTAAGCAGAAGAAGACTAAGCAGTGTATGGGGGTGAGTCCGTTCCTCCTCGTGGTGCCTCTGGAAAATGCCTGATGCTGCTGCAGGCTAAACTGAACGCGGACAAATACTGTTGTAATTAAAATCTTTCGTGACAGCAAGAACGGAAGGATGAAAATTCAGAGTTTTACAGATTACAAGTACAGGAATGTCTGTCACAAATAAGAATATGATGAAAAGGATGAATAGGAAGAAGATGAAGAAGTAGAATATGAAGAATAATAACTGTTTAATAAGAACAATATAAGTAATGTTAACAAAAAGATGAATAGCAAGAAGTTTTAGAAGATTAAGAAGGTGAAGATGAAGAATAATTTGATGAGAAAGATGATGCTGCTGAAGATTATGAAGGAGAAAGTGTGTGAAAAGTTAAAAAGGTGAAGAGCATGGAAGTTGTGAAACAGACATATTTGACAAAATAGAAAAAAGGTTAACAACATTGTCAATTTCTTCGTCAATCCAAACGTATTTCAAAAAAAGAAATATTAATGCTATTCCATTGCATTGTGTTAAACATCTATGCCTTTAATGTCTCCTCAACCTCCCCCAATAAATTCTACATTACTCTTTGTTGTTTTCCTTCATGTACAATTAACCAACAAGGCAAGAATGGGTTTTTTTTAATTCCGATATTTTGTTCCCATAGACTTACATTGTATTTCCGGTATCGGTATCGGGTATCGCCGATATTTTTTGTGTATCGGCGATACCATTCCGATTCCGATACTTTTGGATATCGGAAAGTATCGCTCAACTCTATCAGGGAGTGAAGAGCAGAGAGTGGGAATTGTTATCTCGCTCCTACAAGGGGACCCTCAATCCTGGGCCTTCTCCCTTCCTCCGGGATCCCCGGCTCTACAGTCAGTAGATCGATTTTATACTGCCCTGGGTTTGGTATATGATGACCCAGATCGGGTCTCTCTTGCTGAGACAAAATTACGTAAGATACAGCAGGGAGATCGTCCGGCGGAGGAATTTGCTTCTGAGTTCCGTAGATGGGCCACAGATACTCAGTGGAATGACCCAGCTCTTAGGAGCCAGTTTTGTCATGGGCTTTCTGACAAATTAAAGGACGTTTTGGCTCAGTATGATTCTCCTCCATCACTGGAGGCTGCTATGGCCCTAGCTATCCGTACTGATAGACGGCTCCGGGAGAGGTGCGAGGTAACTCCGCCCCCTGTTGTTACTCCACCTACTACTAAAGTCCCTTATGTTGAGGTTCCCCTTGTCTGTTCGGAGGAGCCTATGCAGTTGGGAGGGACATCATTTCGTAGGAGGGGATTGGCGGTACGCCGCAGGACTAGAAGGTGTTTCTTCTGCGGGAAAGAGGGACATTTTGTTGGGGGATGTCCATCCCGTGCCTTGTTGAGCAAAAAGTCGCCGGAAAACTGTTAATCCCAGGTTGTGTGGTGGACGACAACCTGGGAGTATGTATTCCGTCCGCTAGTTCTTCTCAGTTCCTTGTACCAGTGGAGGTGGTGGTTGGTACGAGAGTGGAGAGATTTTCTGTTCTTCTTGATAGTGGGTCCGGGGCTAATCTGGTTGACGCTCAGTTTGCTCAGGCTCAAGGTATGCATCTGAGTGTATTGGTCAAACCGATCCCTATATTTTCCATTGACGCCAGGCCTCTCGGCCAAGGTAGCTTTGTTCATGAGGTTCATAACATTGACCTTCGGGTAGGGGCAATACATAGGGAACTATTATCTTGTTATGTGTTGGAGGGTCTACCTACTCCTATTGTGTTGGGACTTCCTTGGTTGGTTAAACATAACCCTGTGATTAATTGGCAGTCCAGAGATATAAGCCAATGGGGGAGTTTTGCAAAAGTAACTGCATGAACACAGTCATCAGTGCGGTCGTGCCTAGTACTTTGCCTCCTTTTTTGGAGGACTTTGGGGATGTGTTCTCTGAGGAGGGGTGTCAGGAGTTGCCTCCTCATCGCGTGTATGACTGCTCTATTAATTTACTTCCTGATGCTAAGTTACCTAAAGCTAGGTTATATAACCTTTCTGGTCCTGAGAGGCAGGCTATGAAAGATTATATTTCGGAAAGTCTGGCCAAAGGGCATATTAGACCTTCATCTTCCCCAGTGGCCGCGGGGTTCTTCTTTGTGAAGAAAAAAGATGGAGGCCTACGCCCTTGCTTGGATTTCCGCGAACTTAATCGGATTACTGTTCGAGATCCGTATCCACGCCCTCTGATTCCTGATCTCTTCAATCAAATTGTTGGCGCCAAATGGTTCTCTAAATTGGATCTCAGGGGGGCGTATAATCTGATTAGGATAAAAGAGGGGGATGAGTGGAAAACGGCGTTTAACACGCCGGAGGGACATTATGAGAACCTTGTCATGCCTTTTGGTCTGACTACTGCACCAGCAGTATTCCAACATTTTGTTAATGACATTTTTCGTCATCTGGTGGGGCTGTTTGTGGTCGTATATTTGGATGACATTTTAATTTACTCACCAGATCTTGTGTCTCACCAGGAGCATGTGAGACAGGTGTTGCAGATCTTGCGAGACAATAAACTATACGCCAAACTGGAAAAGTGTGTATTCGCCGTACAGGAACTTCAGTTTTTGGGTTTCTTGGTGTCAGCCTCCGGTTTCCGTATGGACCCTGAAAAGGTGAGAGCAGTGCTTGAATGGGATCAGCCAGAGGATCTTAAGGCTCTGCAGCGTTTTCTGGGGTTTGCTAACTACTACCGGAAATTTATTTGTAATTTCTCATCTGTTGTCAAACCTCTCACTGACATGACAAGAAAAGGGACGGATTTTTCTAAATGGTCGGACAAAGCTTGCCAAGCTTTTTCCTCTTTGAAAAAATGTTTTGCTTCGGCACCCGTTCTCATCCAACCAGATGCATCACAGCCGTTCGTTGTGGAGGTGGACGCGTCTGACGTAGGGGTGGGTGCAATATTGTCCCAGGGTCCGTCCCCTGGTAAATGGCATCCGTGCGCTTTCTTTTCTAAAAAATTGTCGTCCGCCGAAAGAAATTATGATATCGGCAATAGGGAACTTTTGGCCATTAAGTTGGCTTTTGAAGAATGGCGTCACTTTTTGGAGGGGCAGTCCACCCGGTCACCGTCATTACTGATCACAAGAACCTGCTGTATTTGGAATCTGCTAAGCGTCTGAATTCCAGACAAGCTCGATGGTCGTTGTTTTTTACCAGGTTTAATTTTGTTGTCACTTATCGCCCTGGATCTAAGAATGTTAAGGCGGATGCCTTGTCTCGCAGTTTCCCAGGGGCCGGGAAAATGGATGACCCGATTCCTATCCTTCAGGAGGGGGTGGTAGTGTCGGCTGTATGTTCTGAGCTTGAGGAGGAGGTGTTAGAGGCTCAGGGGGACGCCCCTGCAGGACCTCCAGGGAGACTGTTTGTCCCAAATTAGTTGAGACAAAAGGTTATTGAGGCACATCATAATTCTGCTTTAGCAGGACATCCAGGGAGTAAGGCTACTTTAGATCTCCTTTCTCGCCGGTTTTGGTGGCCTAACGTTAATAAAGATGTTTTAACTTTTGTCGCGTCCTGTGGGGTTTGTGCTCGCTCTAAGACCCCTCATACCCGTCCGTCTGGGACCCTCTTACCCTTGAAACTTCCGGAGCGTCCATGGACTCATTTGTCTATGGACTTCATCACGGACCTTCCTCAGTCGTCAGGGAAGACTGTCATACTGGTGGTTGTTGACAGGTTCAGTAAGATGGCACATTTCATTGCTCTTCCTGCCCTCCCTAATGCTAAAACTCTGGCGCAGGTGTTCATTGGGGAGATTGTGAGACTTCATGGGTTGCCTTCTGATGTGGTGTCAGATAGGGGGTCTCAGTTTGTGTCCAAGTTTTGGAGGGCATTTTGTTTACGTCGGGGGATGCAATTGTCATTTTCCTCGGCTTTTCATCCGCAGACCAATGGTCAGACAGAGCGTCTGAATCAAAGCCTAGAGACTTATCTTCGGTGTTTTGTCTCAGAGAACCAGGAGGACTGGTCTTCTTTCTTGCCTCTGGCAGAGTTCGCTCTTAACAACAGGTGGAGCGAGTCCACTGGTAAGTCCCCGTTTTTTGGGGCATATGGTTTTCATCCCCAGTTTTGTACATTCAATGGGGGGGGCCCTTCTGGGGTTCCTGAGGAGGAGCGTTTCTCGTCGTCACTTGCTTCAGTGTGGAGAGGTGTATTGAATAATCTGAGTGCTATGGGGAACCGTTATAAACGTATGGCTGATAGGAGGAGAGTTTCTGGTCCAGATCTTAATGTGAACGATCTGGTATGGTTGTCTACCAGGAATATAAAACTTAAAGTTTCCTCCTGGAAGCTGGGCCCCAGATTCATCGGGCCGTACAGGATCAGTTCCATAATTAATCCTGTGGCATTTCGTCTGGACCTCCCTCCTACGTTTAAAATTCATAATGTGTTCCACAAGTCATTACTTAAAAGGTATGTGGCACCAGTCATACCGTCACCTCTACCTCCTCCTCCTGTGTTGGTCAATGGTAACTTGGAATTTCAAGTATCAAAGATCATTGACTCACGTCTGAATCGCCGGTCCCTTCAGTACTTGGTGCATTGGAAGGGGTATGGTCCAGAGGAGAGGACGTGGGTTCCTGCGTCTGACATTAACACAGATCGTTTGGTGCGGACCTTCCACAGAACTCACCCGGGAAACCTGGCCCTGAGGGTCCGGAGGCCCCTCGTAGAAGGGGGGGTACTGTCATGTGTGCATCGCCACGAAGATCGTCGGTTGCACATTCTGACTTCTCACAGCTGAGTTGCTGTTTCTTTGTGTTTGGCAGTTAGGGAGTTAATTCTGTCTGTGCTCAGTTCTGGGACTGGGTGCAGTTTCTCCCGGCTGCAATTAATTATTTGTTGATTGGTTTCCTTTAAATCTCTGGTTGTCTGTGTTGGGAGTTGCCAGTGAAATTCTTCATGCAGACCACAGATAGGATTGTATCTGTATAGACTTAAGTTAAAGAGCTCCTTAGTTGTTTTAAGCTCACCTTGCTTAGAGTTTAATATCCCAGATCATTTATGTTCCTTCTGTGTTTGAGTGTGTATGCAAGTCTGTGTTTTCTCCAGTCTGTCTTATATGTCTAATCTGTGTATTTAGCAGAGATCAGCCCATATCCCTTTGGTGGTAATCAGAATCCTTCTTAGGACTGATTACAGGGTTCAGGGACTGATAGGAGACAGGGTTAGGCTGGAGACTTGGACCTCTGAACCATTATCAGTACCTCCAAGGTGAGGGATTAGTTAGGACCCCAGTTTAGGGTCAGGTTAGACCCCCGGTCCTCCTCTTTCCTGTGACAGTGTATCAAGTCCTCAAGATTAACCCTGAGTTCAACGGATATCGTGTCAGGTAAATCTATTCTATATTTACATGCTGATGTTGCTAATCTATATGTTGTATAGAGTGTTGTTCTTTTAAGAATAGTTTACTGACATCGTACACATATCATAAGACCGCGTGACACCAGGTCGGTCAGGATGAGTTCTATGATACGCACGGATAAGTCTCCTAGCATGGATGTCCGAAGCAAACACCCAAGAATTGTCTTCCTGACCATAACCTCTCCATTTAACCAAATACTGGAGTCTTCGTCTAGAAAAACGAGAATCCAATATTTTCTCAACCACATACTCCAGATTGCCCTCAACCAAAACAGGGTCAGGAGGCACAGTAGCAGGAACCACTGGCTCAACAAACCTCTTCAACAAGGACTTGTGGAACACGTTATGGATCTTAAATGTCCCTGGAAGAAGCAAACGAAAAGAAACAGGATTAATAATCTCCATGATCTTATAAGGTCCAATGAACCTAGGCTTAAATTTAGGAGATGCTACTCTCATAGGAATATTCTTTGAGGACAACCAGACCAAGTCCCCCACTTTAAACCGAGGACCATCAGTCCTATGCCGGTTAGCAAACTGCTGGGCCTTCTCCTGAGAGAGGGACAACCTCTCCACTACCTGGTCCCAAATCTGTTGCATACGCTCAACAACAGAGTCAACACCTGGACAGACAGAAGCTTCCGTCTGTCCTGAAGAAAATCGAGGGTGAAAACCAGAATTACAGAAAAATGGAGACATCAAAGTGGCAGAGCTAGCCCTATTATTAAGAGCAAACTCAGCCAAAGGCAAAAAAGAGACCCAGTCATCCTGATCAGCAGACACAAAGCATCTTAGATAAGTCTCTAATGTCTGGTTTGTTCTCTCAGTTTGACCATTGGTCTGAGGATGAAATGCCAAGGAGAAAGACAATTGAACACCCAGTTTAGAACAAAAAGTCCTCCAAAATCTGGAAACAAACTGGACTCCTCTGTCAGACACAATGTTCTCAGGAATGCCGTGTAAACGAACCACGTGCTGAAGAAACAACGGCACCAATTCAGAGGAGGAAGGCAACTTAGGTAATGGCACAAGATGTATCATTTTGGAAAACCTATCACAAATTACCCAGATGGTGGTCATTCTCTGAGAAACAGGAATATCGGAAATGAAATCCATAGAGATATGGGTCCATGGTCTCTTGGGCACAGGCAATGGCATCAACAAACCACTAGAGCGAGAGCAAGGCTTGGAGCGAGAGCAAGTCCCGCAGGACTGCACAAATTCCCTGACATCGCGAGACAAGGTAGGCCACCAAAAGGACCGACTAACCAAGTCTCTGGTACCAAAAATTCCGGGATGCCCAGCCAATGCGGAACAATGAATCTCAGACATCACACTCTTTTTCCATTGGTCCGGGACAAACAATTTTCCAACAGGGCAGCGCTCGGGCCTATCCTCCTGACACCCCTCCAGAGCAAGTCTCAAATTGGGCGAGATGGCGGAAAGAACTACACCCTCTTTCAAAATAACAGAAGGATCAGATAACTCAGGAGAGTCCGCAAGGAAACTCCTCGAGAGGGCATCCGCCTTAACATTCTTAGTGCCAGGAAGAAAGGAAACCACAAAATTAAAACGTGTGAAAAACAAGGCCCACCTGGCCTGTCTAGGATTGAGTCGCTTGGCAGATTCCAGATAGACCAGATTCTTATGGTCCGTAAGGACCACCACCTGATGTTTGGCTCCCTCCAGCCAATGTCTCCACTCTTCAAAAGCCCACTTCATGGCCAATAACTCCCGATTACCCACGTCATAATTACGTTCAGTAGGAGAAAATTTTCGAGAGAAAAAGGCACAAGGGTTACTTTTAGAGGTCTCTGGATCTTTTTGGGACAAAACGGCACCTGCCCCAATTTCAGAGGCATCAACCTCCACCTGAAATGGCAGAGAAACATCAGGCTGCCGTAGAACAGGAGCAGAAGTGAATCTCTGCTTAAGTTCCTGAAATGCAGAGACTGCCTCAGGAGGCCAATTCACCACATCAGAACCCTTTCTGGTCAAATCAGTTAATGGTTTAACAATAACCGAGAAATTACCAATAAATTTACGATAAAAATTGGCAAAACCCAAAAATCTCTGAAGAGCCTTTAATGAAGTAGGTTGGACCCAATCACAGATGGCCTGAACCTTGACCGGGTCCATTTCAATAACAGATGGGGACAAAATGAATCCCAGAAATGAGATCTTCTGTACGCCAAAAAGACACTTTGATCCCTTCACATACAGAGCATTATCCCTCAAAATCTGGAACACAGTCCGAACATGCTTCACATGAGAGTCCCAGTCATTAGAAAAAATCAAGATATCATCCAAATAAACAATCAGAAATTTGTCCACAAAATCCCTGAAAATGTCATTCATGAAGGACTGGAAGACGGAAGGGGCATTAGTGAGCCCAAAGGGCATCACTAGGTACTCAAAATGCCCTTCAGGGGTATTGAATGCCGTCTTCCATTCATCCCCGTGCTTAATGCGAATAAGGTTATACGCCCCCCTGAGGTCAATCTTGGTAAACCAAGTAGCGTTTTTCACCCTGGAAAACAGGTCAGAAATCAAGGGTAACGGGTATTGATATTTCACAGTAATATTGTTCAAGAGACGATAATCAATACACGGCCTTAATGAACCATCTTTTTTGGCCACAAAGAAAAAACCGGCACCTAAGGGTGAAGAGGATGGTCTGATATGACCCTTCTCCAATGATTCCTTTATATAAGACCGCATAGCGTCATGTTCAGGTACAGACAAGTTAAAAAGGCGACCTTTAGGGAATTTACTACCCGGCACTAATTCAATAGCGCAGTCATAGCTCCTATGGGGAGGTAAGGATGCAGATTTACTTTCGCTAAACACATCAGAAAAATCAAACAAAAAGTCAGGAACATCCTGAGCTTGGGGGGAGGCAGAAAAAACAGGAGTGTTGGTATTAACACATTGGCAGCCCCAACTGGTTACAGACACAGATTTCCAATCCAAAACAGGATTATGAGACTGTAACCAAGGGAAACCCAGCACGATAATGTCATGCAGATTATATAGAACCAAAAATTTGCAGCACTCCTGGTGATCAGGTTCAACCCTCATTATCACCTGAGTAGAAAACTGGGGTTTATTCTCAGCCAAAGGGGTAGAATCGATCCCCAGTAGGGGAATAGACTTCTGTAGGGGTATCAAGGGAAACCCACAACGTTTAGCAAAATCATAATCCATCAGGTTAATAGCTGCTCCAGAATCAACGAAAGCCTGAGCAGAAAATGAGGACAGAGAGCATATCAGAGTGACAGTTAATAAAAACTTAGTCTGAACACTACCCAAGACAACTGAGCGTGCAAAACGTCTTCCCCGCTTAGGGCAGACTGAAATAGCATGAGAGGCATCACCACAGTAGAAACATAACCTATTGCGCTTTCGAAACTCATGACGCTGTGCCCCAGACACCACTCCATCACACTGCATGGGCTCAGAAGCTGGCTCACAAGGCAATACCACTCCACGCATACTTCTCCGCTCACGCAAACGTCTGTCAATTTGAATCGCTAATGACATAGAATCATTGAGACCAGAGGGGACAGAGAATCCCACCATAACATCCTTTACATTATCCGACAGACCCTTCCGGAAAAGGGCCGCCAAAGCGTCGTCATTCCATTTGGTCAGGACTGCCACCTACGGAATCTCTGACAGTATAACTCAGCATCATCAAGCCCCTGATTTAATGCCAACAAGGCTTTTTCAGCTTGATCAGTGACATTAGGCTCATCGTACAATAACCCCAAAGCCTGAAAAAACGCATCAACATCACTCAAAACAGGATCCCCAGGTATCAGGGAAAAAGCCCAATCCTGAGGATCGCCGCGCAGGAGAGAGATGATAATTTGAACCTGCTGCGCTGCGTTTCCTGAGGACTTAGATTTTAAGGCAAAAAACAATTTACAATTATTTTTGAAATTCTGAAACTTAGCTCGATCCCCTAAAAACAAATCTGGCATGGGGATCCTAGGTTCCACAACAGGCAACCCAGCAAGATAGATAGCAATACTCCGAACCTCAGTGGCAAGCTGATCCACACGGCCAGACAACTGTGCAAACTCCATTGGGAGAAAAGATCCTCCCCAGCACCCAGAGATACAGAGGGAAAAAAAAAAATGCAACAAACAGAAAAATATCTCTGACAACTCTGACAACCTTTTTTCTATCACAATATTTTTTCCCTTCTGTGAGTACCATACAATTTTCAATTTTTAGGGCCGGTGATACTGTTATGTTTCGGTAGCTGAGGAGTGCAGGTAAAAAAGGCAATACACCAGAGCAGTTGGAATCTATGGGATTGCAGTACCCTGACTAACCACCACAACTAGAGGCAGCCGTGGAGCGTTCCTACGTTGGTCCTAGACGCCTCGTCACAGCCTGAGAAACTAACTACACCTAAAGATAGAAATAGGAAAGCTATCTGCCCCGGAGCAGAACCCCAAAGATAATAGAAAGCCCCCAAACATGTAATGGCGGTTAGACAAGAGGAAATACTGACACAGAAAGAAAATAGAATGAGCAAACGCTGGGGCCCAAACTAACTAAATAGAAAAGGATAGGAAGGGTACTTACTGCAATCCCAAAAAACCCTGAAAAACACCAACTCTACTAATTTCAAAATCACCTGAGATCACACGACCTCTACCACCTAAATTAGCTCTCTGGTGTAACAAAATCAAAACAGCAGCCACTGAAAAAACTGGAAAAAGCAAAAGAACAAAACTCAGTGGCTGAACTAAACTGAGAAGGCAGAAGCCCCCGGAGGGGACCCAGAAGGCCCCCAAAGAAGTGCAGGACAAAATGCAAAAATATAGCAACAACACAAAAGAAGAAAAATTCTTATCTGGAAGCAGGAGATGCAGACACGACACAGCAGGCTACAAGGGAAACTGGAATGAAGGATTCAGACCAGAACAATTGATCACCGGCAACCCTGATGGGAAAATGACTCCCTTATATAAGACCAGTCAGTAACACCTGATTCCCAGTCCTCACAATCTTCACTAGTACCGCTTGTAACCACCAGAGGGAGCCTCTGCTCAGAACTCATCTCAAACCCATTCACAACAGACTCCTCTGTCAGACACAATGTTCTCCCGAATGCCGTGTAACCGAACCACGTGCTGAAGGAACAAAGGCACCAATTCGGAGGAGGAAGATAACTTAGGTAATGGCACAAGATGTATCATCTTGGAAAACCTATCACAGATTACCCAGTTAACAGTCATTCTCTGAGAAACAGGGAGGTCGGAAATAAAATCCATAGAGATATGGGTCCATGGCCTCTTGAGCACAGGTAATGGCATTAACAAACCACTAAAACGAGAGCAAGGCTTGGAGCGAGAGCAAGTCCCACAGGACTGCACAAATTCCCTAACGTCACGAGACAAAGTAGGCCACCAAAAGAACCGACTCACCAAGTCTCTGTTACCAAAAATCC
Source organism: Oophaga sylvatica (assembly GCA_033576555.1). Taxonomy (NCBI): domain Eukaryota; kingdom Metazoa; phylum Chordata; class Amphibia; order Anura; family Dendrobatidae; genus Oophaga; species Oophaga sylvatica. Next base: position 3,837 of record JARQOD010006862.1, on the reverse strand, counting down.
CGGATGACCAGCCAAGCGGAACAATGAATCTCAGACATCACACTCTTCTTCCACTGGTCTGGGACAAACAATTTCCCAATAGGGCAGCGCTCAGGTTTATCCTCCTGACACCCTTCCAGAGCCAGTCTCAAATTGGGCGAGATGGCGGAAAGAACTACACCCTCTTTCAAAATAACAGTAGGATCAGATAACTCAGGAGAGTCCGCAAAGAAACTCGAGAGGGCATCCGCCTTAACATTCTTAGTGCCAGGAAGAAAAGAAACCACAAAATTAAAACGTGTGAAAAACAAGGCCCACCTGGTCTGTCTAGGATTAAGTCGCTTGGCTGATTCGAGATAAACCAGATTCTTATGGTCCGTGAGGACCACCACCTGATGTTTGGCTCCTTCCAGCCAGTGTCTCCACTCTTCAAAGGCCCATTTCATGGCCAATAACTCCCGATTACCCACGTCATAATTACGTTCAGTTGGAGAAAATTTTCGAGAGAAAAAGGCACAAGGGTTACTCTTAGAGGTCTCTGGATCTCTTTGGGACAAAACGGCACCTGCCCCAATTTCAGAGGCATCAACCTCCACCTGAAATGGTAGAGAAACATCAGGCTGCCGTAGAACAGGAGCAGAAGTGAATCTCTGCTTAAGTTCCTGAAATGCAGAGACTGCCTCAGGAGTCCAATTCACCACATCAGAACCCTTTTGGTCAAATCAGTCAATGGTTTAACAATACCGGAGAAATTACCAATAAATTTATGATAAAAATTGGCAAAACCCAAAAATCTCTGAAGAGCCTTTAATGAAGTAGTTTGGACCCAATCATAGATGGCCTGAACCTTGACCGGGTCCATTTCAATAACAGACGGAGACAAAATGAATCCCAGAAATGAGACCTTCTTTACGCCAAAAAGACACTTTGATCCCTTCACATACAGTGCATTCTCTCTCAAAATCTGGAACACAGTCCGAACATGTTTCACATGAGAGTCCCAGTCATTGGAAAAAATCAAGATATCATCCAAATAAACAATCAGAAATTTATCCACAAAATCCCTGAAAATATCATTCATGAAGGATTGGAAGACGGAAGGAGCATTAGTGAGCCCAAAGGCCATCACTAGGTACTCAAAATGCCCCTCTGGGGTATTAAACGCTGTCTTCCATTCATCCCCGTGCTTAATTTGAATAAGGCTATACAGCCTCCCAGAGGTCCAGCTTGGTAAACCAAGTAGCACTTTTCACCCTGGAAAACAGGTCAGAAATCAAGGGTAATGGATATTGATACTTCACAGTGATCTTATTCAAGAGACGATAATCAATACACGGCCTCAATGAACCATCCTTTTTGGCCACAAAGAAAAAACCGGCACCCAAGGGTGAAGAGGATGGTCTGATATGACCCTTCTCCAATGACTCCTTGATATAAGATCGCATAGCATCGTGTTCAGGTACAGACAAGTTAAAAGGCGACCTTTAGGAAATTTACCACCAGGCACTAATTCAATAGCGCAATCATAGCTCCTGTGTGGGGCCAAAGATGCAGATTTACTTTCACTAAATACATCCGAAAAATCAATCAAAAAGTCAGGAACATCCTGAGACGGGGAGAGGCAGAAAAAACAGGAGTGTCGGCATTAACACATTGGCAGCCCCAACTGGTCACAGACACAGATTTCCAATCCAAAACAGGATTATGAACTGTAACCAAGGGAAACCTAGTACAATAATGTCATGCAGATTATACAGCACCAGAAATTTGCAACTCTCCTGATAATCTGGTTCAACCCTCATTATCACCTGAGTAGAAAACTGGGATTTATTCTCCGCCATAGGGGTAGAATCAATGCCCAGTAGGGGAATAGACTTCCGCAGGGGTATCAAGGGAAACCCACAACATTTGGCAAAGTCAAAATCCATCAGGTTAATAGCTGCTCCTGAATCAAGAAAAGCCTGAGCAGAAAATGTGGACATGGAGCAAATCAGGGTAACAGTGAACAGAAATTTAGTCTGAACACTACCCAAGACAACTGAGCGTGCAAAACATCTTCCCCGCTTAGGGCAGACTGAAATAGCATGAGAGGCGTCACCACAGTAGAAACATAACCAATTGCACTTTCGAAACTCATGACGCTGTGCCCCAGAATTCACTCTATCACACTGCATGGGCTCAGAAGCTGGCTCACAAGGCAACACCATCTCACGCATACCTCTGCGCTCACGCAAATGTCTGTCAATTTGAATAGCCAATGACATAGAATCATTAAAACCAGAGGGAGCAGGGAATCCCACCATAACATCCTTTACATTCTCTGACAGCCCCTTCTGAAAAAGGGCTGCCAAAGCATCATCATTCCATTTGGTCAGGACTGCCCATTTTCGGAATTTCTGACAGTACAACTCAGCGTCTTCAAGACCCTGATTTAATGCCAACAAGGTTTTTTCAGCTTGATCAGTGACATTAGGTTCATCGTACAATACATCAATATCATTCAAAACAGGATCCCAGGTGTCGGAAAAAGCCCAATCCTAAGGATCGCCGCGCAGGAGAGAGATGACAATTTGAACCTGCTGTGCTGTGTTCCCTGAGGACTTAGGCTTTAAGGCAAAAAACAACTTACAGTTATTTTTGAAATTCAGAAATTTAGCTTGATCCCCAAAAACAAATCTGGCATGGGAATCCTAAGTTCCACAACCGGCAACCTAGTAAAATAGGTAGCAATACTCCGAACCTCAGTGGCAAGCTGATCCACACGGCCAGACAACTGTGGAAGCTTCATTCAGAGAAAAAAAAATCCTCCTCAGCACCCAGAGAAAAAGAGGGAAAAAATGCAACAAACAGGAAAAAAAAATCTCTGACAACTCTGACAACCTTTTTTTTTTTTCCACACTATTTTTCCCTTCTGTGAGTACCATAGAATTTTCAGTTTGGGCCGGTGATACTGTTGTGTTTTGGTAGCTGAGGAGATTAAGCAAAAACAGCAATACACAAGAGAGGCTGGAACCTATTGGATTGCAGTAACCTGAACTAACCACGCAACTAGAGGTAGCCGTGGAGCGTTTCTACTTTGATCCTAGACGCCTCGTCACAGCCCGAGAGACAACCACACCCAAAGGCAGAAAGATGAAAGCTATCTGCCCCGGAGCAGGTCCCCAAAGAAAATAGGAAGCCCCCAAACATGTAATGGCGGTTAGAAAAGAAGAAGCATGGACACAGACAGAAAATAGAATGAGCAAACGCTGGGACCCAATCTGTCTAGACAGAAAAGTACAGGAAAGGATACTCACTGCAATCCAAAAAAACCCCTAAAAAATACCAACTTTTCTGATTGCAAAAACACCTGAGATCACACGATCTCTACCACCCAATCAGATCTCTGGTGTAACAAAACTAAGCCGCAGCCACTGAAAAAACAGGAACAAGCAAATGAACAAATAACAGTGGCTTCAGATAAACTGCGAGGAGCACAAGCCCCCGGAGGGGACCTTGCTGACCTCCACAGAAGTACAGGGAACAATGCAAAAAGCAAGCACAAAAATAAAAGCAGAAAATATCTTATCTGATAGCAGAAGATGCAGGCAAGACTCAGGAAACTTCCAAATGAACCAGGAACCACAATTGAGACAAGAACAATTGATCACTGGCAACCATCATGGGAGGGAACCTCCCTTATATCAGACCAGTCAGTGATCCCATATTGCCCTTCCTCGCTGAAAGGTTCAGTACTGTCTGTAACCACCAGCGGGAGCCTCTGCTCAGAAACCATCTCTAGCACATTCATAACACTGCACACTGGATTGGGAGTGTGAGGATGCCAGCGATTGGGATGCTGATGCTGACGAAGTACAG
>JARQOD010006861.1:0-41163 GCA_033576555.1 Oophaga sylvatica | reverse complement strand
CCCAGTCGCCCCTCTCATGCATGGCAAAGTGTGACAAATCAATAGGCAACCCTGGCACAACAATCTCACCAAAAAACTATGACAATCATCAAGGGTCGTTGTTATGTTTTGGTAGCTGAGGAGAGCAGGCAAAAACGGCAATACACCAGAGAGGTTGGAATCTATTGGATTGCAGTACCCTGACTAACCACCACAACTAAAGGCAGCCGTGGAGCGTTCCTACGTTGGTCCTAGACGCCTCGTCACAGCCTGAGAGATTAACTACACCTAAAGATAGAAAGAGGAAAGCTATCTGCCCCGGAGCAGATCCCCAAAGAACATAGGAAGCCCCCAAACATGTAATGGCGGTTGGACAAGAGGAAATACAGACACAGACAGAAAATAGTATGAGCAAACGCTGGGGCCCAATCTGCCTAGACAGAAAATAATAGAAAGGATACTCACTGCAATCCAAAAAAACCCTAAAAAATGCCAACGCTACTGATTGCAAAAACACCTGAGATCACACGACCTCTACCACCTAAATCAGTTCTCTGGTGTAACAAAACTAAGCCACAGCCACTGAAAAAACTGGAAAAGGCAAATGAACAAATAACAATGGCTTCAGCGGAACTGAGAGGAGCCCAAGCCCCCCGGGGGGGAACCTGGCTAACCTCACAGAAATGCAGAGAAATTTGCAAATGGTAAGCACAAAAACAAAAACAGAAAATATCTTATCTGAAAGCAGAAGAAGAGGCCAGACTCAGCAAGCTTCCAAGTGAACCAGGAACCACAGTTGAGACAAGAATAATTGATCACCGGCAACCATGATGGGAGGGAACCTCCCTTATATCAGACCAGTCTGTGGCTCCTGATTGCCAATCCTCATTGAATAGTTCAGTACTGTTTGTAACCACCAGAGGGAGCTTCTGCTCAGAATTCATTTACAAAACATTCACAACAGGTCGTGGAACGTCGTTGGAAGAAAACACACCTGCCAGATGACTTCACTGCTTTCAAACAAGCTACACTTGCCTTCATATTAGCCCTCACCTCTGCTAAACAGACCAATGTCACAAACCTTGTATCGTCATTATCCTACAACCCAAAACAACTGTTCAGCACATTCAACTCTCTCCTCCGCCCACCACTGCCACCTCCAACTCCCCTCATCTCTGCCAAGGAATTTGCCACCTACTTCAAAAATAAGATCGACCAAACAAAGCAAACCTTTACTGTCCCACCACTCCAACCACTCTATATACCAGACCTCTGCCCTTCCCTAATAATCTCCCTCTCCAACATCACTCCATTCCAATAGACAAAAAAACCTGACTGGCACTTCCAGACTAATGTGAACTAGGTGCAAACCAAAGGGAGCTACCCCATGTAAAACATACAAAAAAAAGCTGCACTCAAGCATACTGAAGCATGACAACATAGAATACATGAAATTTTGAATAGCAATATGGCTTTGGAGTATAAGGAAAAATTTGAGACGCTTAGTATAAGCATTTGGCCAAACATTTTAAAGCCCACCAACCATCGTCAAGGTGGTCTCAATTCTGGTGAGTCCCTGACCTAATGTGAACATACCTCTATTAGGCTGATATCTGAATTTCTGGGTGAATATGCACCTCTGTCAGTATTGCCTGCATTTATGGGTAAAGTAGGGACCTGGTGTAATTAAAATCACCACCTGGTGGGGGCGGAGTGCTCGGTCAGTAAGCTAACATTCAAAAGACAAAAAAACCTGACTGGCACTTCCAGACTAATGTGAACTAGGTGCAAGCCAAGGGAAGCTACCCCCATGTAAAACATACATTCACCCAGAAATTCAGATATCAGCCCAATAGAGGTATGTTCACATTAGGTTAGGGACTCACCAGTATTGAGACCACCTTGACGATGGTTGGTGGGCTTCAAAATGTTTGGCCAAATGTTTACACTAAGCGTCTCAAATTTTTCCTTATATTCCAAAGCCATATTGCTATTCCAAATTTCATGTATTCCATATTGTCATGCTTTAGTATAATAGAGTGCAGCCTTCTTTTGTATGTTTTACATGGGGGTAGCTTCCCTTGGCTTGCACCTAGTTCACATTAGTCTGGAAGTGCCAGTCAGGTTTTTTTGTCTATTGTATGTTAGCTTGCTGACCGAGCACTCCGCCCCCACCAGGTGGTGATTTTAATTACACCAGGTCCCTACTTTACCCATAAATGCAGGCATTGCTGACAGAGGTGCATATTCACCCAGAAATTCAGATATCAGCCCAATAGAGGTATGTTCACATTAGGTTAGGGACTCACCAGTATTGAGACCACCTTGACGATGGTTGGTGGGCTTCAAAATGTTTGGCCAAATGTTTATACTAAGCGTCTCAAATTTTTCCTTATATTCCAAAGCCATATTGCTATTCCAAATTTCATGTATTCCATATTGTCATGCTTTAGTATGATAGAGTGCAGCCTTTTTTTGTATGTTTTACATGGGGGTAGCTTCCCTTGGCTTGCACCTAGTTCACATTAGTCTGGAAGTGCCAGTCAGGTTTTTTTGTCTATTGTATGTTAGCTTGCTGACCGAGCACTCCGCCCCCACCAGGTGGTGATTTTAATTACACCAGGTCCCTACTTTACCCATAAATGCAGGCATTGCTGACAGAGGTGCATATTCACCCAGAAATTCAGATATCAGCCCAATAGAGGTATGTTCACATTAGGTTAGGGACTGACCAGTATTGAGACCACCTTGACGATGGTTGGTGGGCTTCAAAATGTTTGGCCAAATGTTTATACTAAGCGTCTCAAATTTTTCCTTATATTCCAAAGCCATATTGCTATTCCAAATTTCATGTATTCCATATTGTCATGCTTTAGTATGATAGAGTGCAGCCTTTTTTTGTATGTTTTACATGGGGGTAGCTTCCCTTGGCTTGCACCTAGTTCACATTAGTCTGGAAGTGCCAGTCAGGTTTTTTTGTCTATTGTATGTTAGCTTGCTGACCGAGCACTCCGCCCCCACCAGGTGGTGATTTTAATTACACCAGGTCCCTACTTTACCCATAAATGCAGGCATTGCTGACAGAGGTGCATATTCACCCAGAAATTCAGATATCAGCCCAATAGAGGTATGTTCACATTAGGTTAGGGACTCACCAGTATTGAGACCACCTTGACGATGGTTGGTGGGCTTCAAAATGTTTGGCCAAATGTTTATACTAAGCGTCTCAAATTTTTCCTTATATTCCAAAGCCATATTGCTATTCCAAATTTCATGTATTCCATATTGTCATGCTTTAGTATGATAGAGTGCAGCTTTTTTTTGTATGTTTTACATGGGGGTAGCTTCCCTTGGCTTGCACCTAGTTCACATTAGTCTGGAAGTGCCAGTCAGGTTTTTTTGTCTATTGTATTTTAGCTTGCTGACCGAGCACTCCGCCCCCACCAGGTGGTGATTTTAATTACACCAGGTCCCTACTTTACCCATAAATGCAGGCATTGCTGACAGAGGTGCATATTCACCCAGAAATTCAGATATCAGCCCAATAGAGGTATGTTCACATTAGGTTAGGGACTCACCAGTATTGAGACCACCTTGACGATGGTTGGTGGGCTTCAAAATGTTTGGCCAAATGTTTATACTAAGCGTCTCAAATTTTTCCTTATATTCCAAAGCCATATTGCTATTCCAAATTTCATGTATTCCATATTGTCATGCTTTAGTATGCTTGAGTGCAGCCTTTTTTTGTATGTTTTACATGGGGGTAGCTTCCCTTGGCTTGCACCTAGTTCACATTAGTCTGGAAGTGCCAGTCAGGTTTTTTTTGTCTATTGTATGTTAGCTTGCTGACCGAGCACTCCGCCCCCACCAGGTGGTGATTTTAATTACACCAGTCCCTACTTTACCCATAAATGCAGGCATTGCTGACAGAGGTGCATATTCACCCAGAAATTCAGATATCAGCCCAATAGAGGTATGTTCACATTAGGTTAGGGACTCACCAGTATTGAGACCACCTTGACGATGGTTGGTGGGCTTCAAAATGTTTGGCCAAATGTTTATACTAAGCGTCTCAAATTTTTCTTATATTCCAAAGCCATATTGCTTTTCCAAATTTCATGTATTCCATATTGTCATGCTTTAGTATGATAGAGTGCAGCCTTTTTTTGTATGTATCACTCCATTCCAAGTCACACCACACCACCTCTGCACTTGACCTCATGCCTTCCCACCTGCTCCCCAACCTCACTAAGACATTCATTCCAGGCCTAACTCATCTCTTCAACCTATCGCTATCTTCTGGTACCTTCCCCTCTGCCTTCAAACATGCCACTATCACACCCATCCTCAAAAAAACAAAGCTTGACCAAACTGCTATGCCCAGCTATCACACCATATCAATGCTCCCATTTGCTTCCAAACTCCTTGAGCAGCATGTCCATGCTCAACTCTCCTCCCACCTTTCATCTAACTCTCTCCTTGACAACCTTCAATCTGGCTTCCGCCCCCACCACTCCACTGAAACTGCCCTTACCAAAATTACTAATGACTTACTCACAGCCAAAGCTAACAGACAGTTCTTCATCCTCCTCCTTCTCGACCTGTCCTCTGCCTTTTACACATTCGACCACTGCCTACTGCTACATATTCTTTCTTCCCTTAGCATCAAAGACCTTGCCCTGTCCTGGATCGCCTCTTACCTTTCCAACCGCACATTTAACGTTTCCCACTCCCACACTACCTCCTCATCCTGCCCTCTCTCTGCTGGAGTCCCTCAAGGCTCAATCCTTGGGCCCCTACTTTTTTTCATCCATTCCTTTGGCCTAGGACAACTCAAAGTCCCATGTCTTCCAGTACCACCTGTATGCAGACAATGCTCAGATCTACCTCTCTGGCCAGAAGTCACCTCTCCTCTCTGCTGTACAGAATCCCATAGTGTCTATCAGCCATATACTCCTTCTTTACCTATCGCTTCCTAAAACTCAATGTAGACAAAACAGAACTCATCATCTTTCCTCCAGCTCACAAATCTTCCTGACCCTATCTATTATGGTAAACGGCATCACGCCTTCTCCCGAACCTGAAATCCGCTGCCTCAGAGTAATTCTCGACTCTGCCCTATCCTTCAAACCACAAATCCAAACTTTTGCCACCTCCTGTCACCTCTAACCCAAAAATATTTCCAGAATCTATCCTTTCCTCATCCCTCAATCTACTAAAACTCTTGTGCCCTCATCATCTCCAGCCTTGATTACTGCAACACCCTCTTCTGTGGCCTCCCTGCCAACTCTCTTGCACCACTCCAGTCTGTCCTCAACTCTGCTGCCCGAATAATCAACCTCTCTTCTCACTACTCCCCTGTTTCTCCCCTATGCAAATCCCTCCACTGGCAATCAATTCCCCAGAGAACCCAATTCAAACTACTAGCAATGACCTACAAAGCCATCAACATCCTGTCCCCTCCCTATATCTCTGAACTAATCTCCCAATATCTTCCCTCACGTAATCTTCGATCCTCCCAAGACCTCCTACTCTCCTTCACACTTATTAGTTCCTCACACAACCGCCGCCAAGATTTCTCCCGAATATCTCCAATTCTCTGAAATTCCACGCCTCAACATGTCCGATTTTCCACCACGGTAGTGTTGCGACCACGCACCACAATTGTGGATACCAGGGCTATGGGGTACTCGGAGCCGAGCCCATGGGCATCTATGGGAGTTGTCACTGGTAGCGGTGGCTCGGTCCGTGGCCCTGGCGGTCGTGCAATGGGGGATATTTACAGGGGATTGTTAGGATAGGTAGTTCGTGACGCCACCTGTGGTATCTGGTTAATTGAACCAGCGCTGCTATGAGGACTTTCACAGGGGATGTTATGGGGCAGCTGGGTGGTAAGTCTCCCACAGGCGAGACGGGTCCCTGGAAGTCTATGGTGGAGATGATGCAGGGTGTAGTAATAATTCAAAAGACAAAAAACCTGACTGGCACTTCCAGACTAATGTGAACTAGGTGCAAACCAAAGGGAGCTACCCTCATGTAAAACATCCAAAAAAAGGCTGCACTCAAGCATACTAAAGCATGACAACATAGAATATATGAAATTTTGAATAGCAATATGGCTTTGGAATATAAGGAAAAATTTGAGACGCTAAGGAAAAATTGCAGCCTTTTTTTGGATGTTTTACATGAGGGTAGCTCCCTTTGGTTTGCACCTAGTTCACATTAGTCTGGAAGTGCCAGTCAGGTTTTTTGTCTTTTGAATGTTAGCTTGCTGACCGAGCACTCCGCTCCACCAGGTGGTGATTTTAATTACACCGGCTCCCTACTTTACCCATATATGCAGGCATTACTGACAGAGGTGCATATTCGCCCAGAAATTCAGATATCAGCCTAATAGAGGTATGTTCACATTAGGTTAGGGACTCAACAGAATTGAGACCACCTTGACGATGGTTGTTGAGCTTTAAAATGTTTGGCCAAATGTTTATACTAAGCGTCTCAAATTTTTCCTTATATTCCAAAGCCATATTGCTATTCAAAATTTCATATATTCTATGTTGTCATGCTTTAGTATGCTTGAGTGCAGCCTTTTTTTGGATGTTTTACATGAGGGTAGCTCCCTTTGGTTTGCACCTAGTTCTCATTAGTCTGGAAGTGCCAGTCAGGTTTTTTGTCTTTTGAATGTTAGCTTGCTGACCGAGCACTCCGCTCCCACCAGGTGGTGATTTTAATTACACCGGCTCCCTACTTTACCCATATATGCAGGCATTACTGACAGAGGTGCATATTCGCCCAGAAATTCAGATATCAGCCTAATAGAGGTATGTTCACATTAGGTTAGGGACTCAACAGAATTGAGACCACCTTGACGATGGTTGTTGAGCTTTAAAATGTTTGGCCAAATGTTTATACTAAGCGTCTCAAATTTTTCCTTATATTCCAAAGCCATATTGCTATTCAAAATTTCATATATTCTATGTTGTCATGCTTTAGTATGCTTGAGTGCAGCCTTTTTTTGGATGTTTTACATGAGGGTAGCTCCCTTTGGTTTGCACCTAGTTCACATTAGTCTGGAAGTGCCAGTCAGGTTTTTTGTCTTTTGAATGTTAGCTTGCTGACCGAGCACTCCGCTCCCACCAGGTGGTGATTTTAATTACACCGGCTCCCTACTTTACCCATATATGCAGGCATTACTGACAGAGGTGCATATTCGCCCAGAAATTCAGATATCAGCCTAATAGAGGTATGTTCACATTAGGTTAGGGACTCAACAGAATTGAGACCACCTTGACGATGGTTGTTGAGCTTTAAAATGTTTGGCCAAATGTTTATACTAAGCGTCTCAAATTTTTCCTTATATATCCAAAGCCATATTGCTATTCAAAATTTCATATATTCTATGTTGTCATGCTTTAGTATGCTTGAGTGCAGCCTTTTTTTGGATAGTAATAATTCAGTCACCACAAGGTAGCTCCTTTTCATACCTTTTACTGATGATGGTTCAAGCAGATCCCAGGGAGCTGGTCGGGGTGAAGAGTGCACTTTCCGGTAACAGCTGAGCAGGTTAGAGGCCTCCTTAACTTCCAATGTGTAGGTGAGTCCAACTTGCCTGAAGCGAAGTTAACTCTGAATCTCCAGCTTTCTCAGTAGCTGTGCTGCCCGGCCAACATTGTGGTGGAAACTTCAAAGTGGTGAAAACTAAGTCTATATTTGCTGATCAGGCTAGACCCGTTATCCCTGTCTCCGGTTACGTATTGACACTTAGGGCTGCTCTCTGCGACCTGTAGTCCAGATGCCTCCGGTTTTCTTGTTACTATGCTTGAAACAGTAGCAACGCTTCGGACCCCGGTGTCCGGCAATTTAGTGCAGGCAATCCAATACCTGTAGCACTTCTCTATCTTCTCCACTGTGCCCTTCGCCCTGCTTCCCGCTCTTAACATAAGCACTTGTGGCAGTTGTGGAATAATGTCAGCTTCATCCAGAGCTCGCTGCACAGCTCTCAGTTTCCTCCAAAGTCCACACAGGACCGAGACTGAATGGCTGCTCTGTCCTTGAGACAGAAGCTAACAGGCTGAACTCCACTGAACACTAAGCTCCACTCAGACTGATCTTATCTCAGACAGATAACTATCCAGGGGATGACTCACTCCTAAGCCTCCCGGAGCTAACTATCTGACTATCTCAGACAGGAAACTATCCAAGGGATGACTCACTCCTGAGCCTCCCGGAGCTAACTGACTGAACTAACTCCTCTCTCTCACTCTCCCTCCAGACTAAATCACCCCTGCCACGTGTCACCCCCCTTATATCTCAGATTGGCGTGTCTGAAAGTGTGAGTGACAGTGAATGCATATCAAGCGTTGCTGTTACCTTCTAGTGCACTCTCCTGGACTTTTATGTGTGCCTGCGTAGCTGGGCTACACATCCCCCCTTGGTAAAACACAGCACTCCCGGGCTGTAAAAGACAAAAAGAAACATTTTGTTTTGCAATAACATAACATTTCAAACTCATCCCATCCGGGAGGTGAGGATTCTTGAACGTTACAATATGTACAAGGAAGAATAATACAAAAGTATCAAAACATTTTTTAAATATTCACAGTATAGGCAGTATTCTTGTGGAGGACCCGCACCAAAAACCTCCCACGTGGGTCCTGGGTGGGCTGCAGGACTTTATTGCAGACCTCACTCTGGGCCCCACCATACGGGTTTTTCTTCTGAGGTAGTTAGCAATGGTTTCATGTAAAACCAAGATAATGCACCGAAGTGCAACTATTTACAGAGATAAGTTCTGGGCTGGCACAGTCCTCAGCCTCTCAGTCCATGACATAATAAAAGACATTCATGTTTCAAGTATTCACATATAATTCAACTGGAGTTACCCAACCAGGGTATACTATGCAATCAACACATTATTTAACTTTCTAAATTCTTTAACTCTCTTTACCCAGCCGGGTATTCTATTCCAAATATGTAAAACATCAGTATACAATACTTAAAGTGCAAAAATGCAATTTTCTTTCAAAACTTTCTACAGTTACTAGAATGCGGTAAACCCCTGTCTGGGTCCTACCGGTCTTCACATTTCTTGCAGACTTCAATTACGTCGTCCACACCTGGGGCTGGAACGACGCGATGATTTTTAGATCTCATCACAAATAAGTCATGGCCCGATATCAGCGTTTGCGTGGCCACAGTCCTTGTGCGAACCACCTGGGACGCAACGGGTGTCTAAGGCAAATATTGGCTTTTCATCATAGATGCAGGCTTAGACTGCGATTTAACTGGGGTCGCATCATCCGGTTGCGATACAGAATGAGTCGCAGGGTACAAGACAGAATACTTTGCAGTTTGCGGTGCAGAAGCGGTCGCAGATTGCGATACAGAATAGGACGCACAATGCTGGTGTGATGCAGAGCAGGAAGCAGGTGTGCGCAATGGCTCAGTTGGGGACGCACTAACCTGCTGCTGACGCTGCTCCATCACAAACGGCTGGGCTTCCTCCAGCGTCCCAACCGGGGGACTGCACTCCGCTGTGGCCTCCTGGCCTGGCTGGTATACCGGTCCGTCTCCCGCCGCTTCCTCGGTGGAGTCGGGTTCAGCTCCTTCATAGCTGGTCTCCGGTTTCCCTTCAGCCGCTGGCGTTGGTGGCACAGGGGACGCAGGCAAAGATTTCGTTCCTGGAGGGGTGAGCACGGCGTTCCACAGCAGCCGCTGTTTCCGGGTACACCAGCATTTCTCAATCTCCTTCATTCCTTTGCGGTGGCGGGCCACATCTTCCAGCACCGCATCCACCTTCTCCATGACATAGAGGATCAGGTACAGCTCTTTTTGGGGGCGGCCATAACTTTCGCGCCTCAGGGGGGTACACGCCCACGAATGCACGCCCACCTTCTTCACCAGCGCCTCAGGGCGCCAACTTGGCGGTAAAATGGCGGTATTTGGCGCCAAATGCAGCAAACAGTCTTTTTCACCAAACAGTTCATATAGGCACACAGGACTCACAATTGCAAGCTTTCGTATCCTGTTCGTGACGCCAAAAAGTTGTTGCGACCACGCACCACAATTGTGGATACCAGGGCTATGGGGTACTCGGAGCCGAGCCCATGGGCATCTATGGGAGTTGTCACTGGTAGCGGTGGCTCGGTCCGTGGCCCTGGCGGTCGTGCAATGGGGGATATTTACAGGGGATTGTTAGGATAGGTAGTTCGTGACGCCACCTGTGGTATCTGGTTAATTGAACCAGCGCTGCTATGAGGACTTTCACAGGGGATGTTATGGGGCAGCTGGGTGGTAAGTCTCCCACAGGCGAGACGGGTCCCTGGAAGTCTATGGTGGAGATGATGCAGGGTGTAGTAATAATTCAGTCACACACAAGGTAGCTCCTTTTCATACCTTTTACTGATGATGGTTCAAGCAGATCCCAGGGAGCTGGTCGGGGTGAAGAGTGCACTTTCCGGTAACAGCTGAGCAGGTTAGAGGCCTCCTTAACTTCCAATGTGTAGGTGAGTCCAACTTGCCTGAAGCGAAGTTAACTCTGAATCTCCAGCTTTCTCAGTAGCTGTCCTGCCCGGCCAACATTGTGGTGGAAACTTCTAAGTGGTGAAAACTAAGTCTATATTTGCTGATCAGGCTAGACCCGTTATCCCTGTCTCCGGTTACGTATTGACACTTAGGGCTGCTCTCTGCGACCTGTAGTCCAGATGCCTCCGGTTTTCTTGTTACTATGCTTGAAACAGTAGCAACGCTTCAGACCCCGGTGTCCGGCAATTTAGTGCAGGCAATCCAATACCTGTAGCACTTCTCTATCTTCTCCACTGTGCCCTTCGCCCTGCTTCCCGCTCTTAACATAAGCACTTGTGGCAGTTGTGGAATAATGTCAGCTTCATCCAGAGCTCGCTGCACAGCTCTCAGTTTCCTCCAAAGTCCACACAGGACCGAGACTGAATGGCTGCTCTGTCCTTGAGACAGAAGCTAACAGGCTGAACTCCACTGAACACTAAGCTCCACTCAGACTGATCTTATCTCAGACAGATAACTATCCAGGGGATGACTCACTCCTAAGCCTCCCGGTGCTAACTATCTGACTATCTCAGACAGGAAACTATCCAAGGGATGACTCACTCCTGAGCCTCCCGGAGCTAACTGACTGAACTAACTCCTCTCTCTCACTCTCCCTCCAGACTAAATCACCCCTGCCACGTGTCACCCCCCTTATATCTCAGATGGGCGTGTCTGAAAGTGTGAGTGACAGTGAATGCATATCAAGCGTTGCTGTTACCTTCTAGTGCACTCTCCTGGACTTTTATGTGTGCCTGCGTAGCTGGGCTACACACTAGGATCATTCAGATGGAACCACAAAACCAAACTCTTCAGGAAAGTCTACAGCCTTCAATAACTAGTCTGCTGCCTCACCACCACCTGAGCTGCCGCCTCACCACCACCAGAGCTGTTGCACTGCCGACCTGTCTCTTCCCCATTATACTGTAGAATGTAAGTCCGCAAGGACAGGGTCCTCTCCCCTCTGTACCAGTCTGTCATTGCAAATTTGTTTACTGTAAACGATATCTATAACTTTGTATGTAACCCCTTCTCATGTACAGCACCATGGAATTAATGATGCTATATAAATAAATAAATAATAATAATAATAATAATAGTGGCATCTTCATCTGATGCGCTTCCCCCCTCTCAGTTATTCCGGGGTTCATCAAGTAATTCCGTCAATTAGGACAAGAAAAGGAGACCATAGGCAGTACTGAAATGGTGATAACAGATCACAGGCCCAAGCATTATGCCCACACACAGCCTCTTACATACAGTATGAGCCCCATATAGCTACCTGTATACAGTATATGCCCCACATAGCTACCAATAGTATGAGCACTCACAAAACTCCCTATATACAGTATAAGTCACACACAGATTCGTATATACAGTATGAGCCCCCATAAAGCTACCTAGATACAGTATAAGCCACCATTTAGCCTCCTATATACAGTATGAACGACCATATGGTCTTCTATATAGAGTCTGAGCCCGCACATAGCTGTCACTCACAGGGTTGTAGGACACAGACAAATTCGTTATGCTTACAACAAAGTACAGGGTATGTCTAGGGATCAATTGTTATACAAGAAGAACAATAAAACCGTGGCTAACAACCAAGTTAGGTTAATCACCCCATTTAATGAGCAATAGAATAAGCTTATCAGCATAATTAATGCCCATTGGCATGTACTCTACACAGATCCCATTCTTAAGAAAACCCTTTCAGTTCGACCTTGTATAACAGCTAAAAGGTCAAAACATCTGTCGGATTTACTTGTAAGGAGTCATTTTTTCCCTACGGAGACGGTACAAAGAGGCCTCCTTTGTGAAATTCAGGGATTTTTTCCTTGTAGAAACTGTAAAGCGTGTGCTAATACCCTAAAGGCAAGGGACTTTCATAATACGGACCATTCTAAGAAATTTTCTATCAGAAAATGTCTTACTTGCTCTTCTATGGGTGTAATTTATTATGCAAGTTGCCCATGCAGCAAGATTTATATAGGAATGACAACAAGTGAGCTCAGGATAAGGATACGTGAGCATGTCCGTGATATTGATAAATCCAAAGAGGCCAAGGATGGATAACAGCTGAAGACCCTCCCAAGGCAATTCAAAATGTTTCATAATTCTGAAGCAAGGGGCCTTCAGGTTTTTGCAGTCGATCAGGTATCTATGTGTATGAGGGGTGGTGACCTATTTTAAATTTTATCACAAGTGGAGAGCCGATGGATCTATAGGCTCAATACAATGGTTCTTGAGTGGTTAAATGAAAACAATGGCTTTGGGTCCTTTTTATAAGTCTTAATTCATGGGTAATTTATCTAGTTTTTGGTTTTAGCTGTTCTATTTTAATCATTTATTTGTTTATATTTTAGTTATTTCAACTGATTTGATGATTCATCATTGCTCATAAGTAGAGTCTGGTGCTTTGATTCTTCTGGAAGTTGCATAGGATCCCACCGCTTTTTGAATATGGACTGCTCAAGGCAACACATGGACATTATTAATGGAATGGACTTTATTTTATTTTATGTATTTATTTTTTGTTTTTCATTCATTATTTTCTTAATGTTATAATATGTTTTCTTTTCTACACATCATTCACTTTTCACTTAAATATTTATATAATTATTTATATACTAGATGGTGGCCCGATTCTAACGCATCCGGTATTCTAGTATATGTATGTAGTTTATTTATGATGATTTAAGAATAATGCAATGAATACACAGGATTTTATTGGGTAAAATATATACATTATCATTAAATGTTATTGCTCATAGAACTTAATACAACTGAAAAAATTATTAAACAGATCATCAAAATATATAAACTATTACATGAATATCTAACTGCATTTAAATAAATCATCGGACATTGGTCTCTCTCTCTGGGAGATGACCGGCTGCTTGCACCAGAAGTATCCCGACCGGCGGCGCCGCTCCCCAGTAATCCGTTCACACTTGCCGTCGGGAGATCAGTGGCCCTAGCCGCTGATCTGCCGACGGTAGCCGCATGCAGGTCAGCGGCGCCTCCTGTCAGGGTACTTCTGCTAGCGCCGGTCATCTCCTGGCTGCATCGGCGCTGACCTCCGCCATCTTTTTTCTGAAATCCCGCATCGCTGATTGGCCGCGGCCAGACCAATCAGCGACGCGGGATTTCCTGGACAGAAAGACAGACAGACGGGATAAGACGATTATATATATTAGATAGATGTTACTGTGTATTACCTCATGTCACTGTGTATTACCTCATATTACTGTGTATTACCTCATGTTACCGTATATTACCTCATATTACCTCATGTTACCTGTGTATTACCTCATATTACTGTGTATTAACTCATGTTACTGTATATTACCTCATTTTACTGTGTATTACCTCATGTTACTGTATATTACCACATGTTACTGTATATTACCTCATGTTACCTGTGTATTACCTCATGTTACTATGTATTACCTCATATTACTGTGTATTACCTCATATCACTGTGTATTACCTCATGTTACCGTATATTACCTCATGTTACCTGTGTATTACCTCATATTACAATGTACTACCTCATATTACTGTGTATTACCTCATGTTACTGTATAATACCTCATTTTACTGTGTATTACCTTATGTTACTTATGTATTACCTCATGTCACCTGTGTATTACCTCATGTCACTGTGTATTACCCATGTTCAGCAAACGTGACAGAAGTACATCAGACACTGTAACTGACAAAACATGTTCAGTACATCATTGGCAGTTGGTGAGTCACATGACCACATGGCAGAGTGAGCCCTGCGTTGCTGATTGGCCATGGCCGGACCAATCAGCGACGCGGGATTTCCTGGAGAGACAGAGAGACAGACAGGATAAGACGATTATACTGTACATATAGATGTTACTGTGTATTACCTCATGTCACTGTGTATTACCTCATATTACTGTTTATTACCTCATGTTACTGCATATTACCTCATGTTACCTGTGTATTACCTCATATTACTGTGTTTTACCTCATGTTAGTGTATATTACCTCATTTTACTGTGTATTACCTCATGTTACTGTATATTACCACATGTTACTGTATATTACCTCATGTTACCTGTGTATTACCTCATGTCACTGTGTATTACCTCATGTTACTGTGTATTACCTCACATTACTGTGTATTACCTCATATCACTGTGTATTACCTCATATTACTATGCATTACCTCATGTTACTGTATATTGTTAGGGTTCGAGTTCCCACTGCTGCACAAGGGGAGTCTCGAACCAGTCCCACTGCGGTCCCCCATTCGTCTCCGTCCGCAGTGGAGCCTACTCAGCTTAGACGTCGGTCCCAGCGTCTTGCCCAGTCTTTGGCCGATGCCCATCGGCGCCCCGCTCCTACATTTGCTCCGGGTGACCTAGTGTGGCTTTCTGCCCGAAACATCAGGCTACGTGTAGAGTCCACCAAGTTGGCACCTCGCTTTTTGGGCCCCTTTAAAGTTCTTGAGCAGGTGAACCCGGTGGTTTACCGCCTAGCCCTTCCGCCTCGCCTTGGTATCACCGACACCTTTCACGTGTCCCTCCTGAAACCCGTGGCCATTTCCCGGTTCTTCGAGTCATCTGTCGGGACGTCGGGTTCATCTACCGACGATCATGAGGTGAACGCCATTGTTGGGTGCAAGGTGGTACGAGGCAAAAAATTTTATTTGGTGGATTGGAGGGGTTATGAGCCTGAAGATAGGTCCTGGGAGCCTGTCGAGCATGTTCACGCTCCGCAGCTCATCGCTGCCTTTGAGCGCAGCGAGGCCCAAAGAAGGGGGGGCACTTGCACCCAACAATGGCGTTCACCTCATGATCATCGGTAGATGAACCCGACGTCCCGGCAGATGACTCGGAAAACCAGGAAATGGCCACGGGTTTCAGGAGGGACACGTGAAAAGTGTCAGTGATACCAAGGCGAGGCGGAAGGGCTAGGCGGTAAACCACCGGGTTCACCTGCTCAAGAACTTTAAAGGGACCCAAAAAGCGAGGTGCCAACTTGGTGGACTCTACACGTAGCCTGATGTTTCGGGCAGAGAGCCACACTAGGTCACCCGGGCCAAATGTAGGAGCAGGGCGCCGATGGGCATCGGCCGAAGACCTCATCCTCTCTTTGGAGGCCTGAATGGCATCCTGGGTGCGGTCCCAAATGTCCTGTGCCTCCACAGCCCAGTCTGCCACTCTGGAATCGGAGGAAGACACGGGCATGGGCACTGGTACCCGCGGATGCTGACCGTAGTTCAGGAGGAATGGGGTCTGTCTGGTGGAGTCAGCCACAGCATTATTTAGAGCGAACTTAGCCTACAGTAGCAAGGATGCCCAGTCATCCTGCCTGGCAGAGACAAAATGTCACAAATATGTGACCAAGGTCTGGTTGGCCCTCTCTAACAACCCATTCGTCTCGGGATTGTATGCAGAGGAGAGATTCAACTCAATGCTGAACAAACGACACAGCTCTCTCCAGAACCGAGACGCAAACTGGGGACCTCGATCACTGACAATTTTGTCTGGCATACCGTGTAGGCGGAAAATATGCCTAATGAATAATGCTGCCAAGGCCCGTGCAGACGGTAACCGTGGTAACGGCACCAAGTGCACCATTTTGGAGAAGTGGTCGGTTATCACCCAGATGATGGTGCAGCCCCGAGACTTGGGTAAGCCCACCACAAAATCCATCCCGACCATCTCCCAGGGCCTGTCTGCCACCGGTAAAGGAAAAAGTAACCCAGCTGGCCGTTGTCGAGGGGACTTATTCTTGGCGCAGGAGACGCACGCCTGAACGTATTCCCTGATGTCACGGACCATATGGGGCCACCAGTATGTCCTCCCCAGCAACTCAGATGTCCTCTTTGCCCCAAAATGTCCACCCACCCTGGACGAGTGTGCCCAAGAGAGTACCTCCGGTTGCAAATTGATGGGCACAAAAGTTTTGCCCGGAGGCACAGACTCAAGCGAAACCGGGGCCACAGTTCTTATTCTCTCTGTGGGGCAATCAGCCGAGGCTGCTCCTCCACCTCCTCAGAGGACACCACGGAGCGAGACAGTGCATCAGCACGAATGTTCTTTTCCGCTGAGAGAAAATGGAGGGTGAAATGGAACCGTGAGAAGAACAGGGACCGTCTGGCCTGACGGGAATTTAGCAGCTGGGCGGTCTGTAAATAGACCAAATTTTTGTGGTAAGTGAACACTTGGAAAAGAAAGCGAGCCCCCTCCAGGAGATGTCTCCACTCGGAAAAGGCCAACTTCATGGCTAGCAACTCCCTATCCCCAATGAAATAATTTCTCTCCGCTGATGTGAAGGTCTTGGAGAAGAAGTAGCAAGGATGATTACGACCTTGAGCATCCTTTGAAAAAGGACTGCTCCAGCACCAACGGACGAGGCATCTACCTCCAATATAAAAGGCTTATTAACCTCGGGACGATGTAGGATAGGAGCGCTAGCAAAATAGGACTTGATTGAAGTAAAGGCCTTGGAGACCTCCTCTGACCACAATTTGGGATTGGCTCCTTTCTTGGTGAGGGCTACCAAGGGAGCAACCAAAGTAGAGAAGTGAGGAATGAATTGGCGATAATAATTAATGAACCCCATAAAGCGCTGCACCACTTTAAGAGAGTGGGGTTCTTTCCAATACAATACAGCCTGTAGTTTGGCAGGATCCATAGCCAATCCCTGAGTGGAGATGATATAGCCCAGGAATGGCAAAGACTCCTGCTCAAACACACACTTCTCCAACTTTGCATATAAGGAATTTGCCCGCAAGAGATCGAAGACCTTGCAAACATCTCTCCGGTGGGTGCCCATATCTGGAGAAAAGATGAGAATGTCATCCAGATAGACTACCACAGAGGTGGCAAGCATGTCCCGGAAGATGTCATTTACGAAATCTTGGAAGACGGCTGGAGCATTACAGAGCCCGAAAGGCATCACAAGATATTCGTAATGTCCATCTCTTGTATTGATTGCCGTCTTCCATTCGTCCCCCTCACGGATGCAGATCAGGTTATAGGCACCACGAAGATCCAGCTTAGTAAATACCCTTGCTCCCCGGAGCCTATCAAAGAGCTCAGATATTAGGGGCAAAGGATATTTGTTCTTAACAGTAATGGCATTAAGACCCTATAGTCTATACACGGTCGTAATTCTCCATTCTTCTGCACGAAGAATAATCCTGCCCCTGCTGGTGACACTGACTTCCTAATAAACCCTCTTGCCAGATTTTCCTGGATGTATTGTGACATGGCCTCCGTCTCAGGAAGAGAGAGAGGATACACTCTTCCCCGAGGGGGCTCCGTTCCAGGCAAGAGGTCTATAGGACAGTCATAGGGGCGATGAGGCGGAAGAGTCTCCGCTGCCTTTTTGTAGAATACGTCCGGGTATGACCGATAAACCTTGGGAAGAGAATCAAGATCTATGGGTATCTCCGTTGTGGAAACCTGAACGTCCTCTCTGAGACATCTGTCTCTGCAATGATCACCCCAACACCAGTATTCTCCCAGAGGACCACTCAATATGGGGAGAGTGGTGGCGAAGCCAGGGTAATCCCAACAAAACCTCATCTATTCCTTCAGGAAGAACAAAAAGGGATATATTCTCTGATGTGAAGGAGACATAGACAGAGGTGGAGAGACAGTCTGGTGGTGATTTGTGAGGGCAGGATTGCTCCATTCAACACTCTCACCGATATTGGCTCGGCGAGCGTCACCAGCGGTATGGAATGGCGAGAGGCAAAGGAGGAGGACATAAAATTCCCCTCTGCCCCAGAGTCCACACAAAGCTTGGCGGGAAGAGTGGATGAACCTAGAGAGATTAACTCTTTAAGGAGCACTTTCGGAGCAAAATCCCTAACGTCTAATGACCCTGCACCCATGGTCACGGAACATGACCGTTTATTAATTCGCTGTGGACATCTGTTGGCATAATGTCCTGGCTGCTGACACACTCTACAGACCACGGATACTCAAGTGGTCCGAGACTTAGATCCCACTCGAGTAGTCTCCACGGTCTCTGGGGAGTCGGACGCCCGTACGGGAAATTCCAGAGGTTTGGCAAAGGTGGGTGCCAGCCGAAACCTCTGCCTACACTGGGTCCGCTCTAGCCTCCGCTCGTGAAAACGGAGGTTGATGCGGGTAGATATAGAAATGAGTTTCTCCAGTGTGGCAGGAATCTCCCTGGTAGCCAAAGCGTCCTTTACATGGTCTGCCAGTCCTCTCCAGAATACTGGAATAAGAACTTTATCTGGCCACTCTAATTCAGAGGCCAAAGTCCAAAATTGGACTGAGAACTGGCTGACCATGGACAAGCCCTGTGACATTGCCAGCAGTTGGAGTGCCGTATCGTGCGTGACCTGAGGTCCTAAAAAGACCTTTTTCAGAGCCTCCAAAAACCGAGGAGCACTCCGCACCACACGATCGTCGCGTTCCCACAGCGATGTTGCCCACTCCAACGCTCTGCCCGAGAGTAAAGACAGTACAAAACCCACTTGTGCCCGATCCGTGGGGAAACGTGCAGCCAGAAGCTCGAGCTGTATAGAGCACTGACTCACGAATCCCCGACATTGCTTGCTGTCACCAGCAAACTTGTCAGGAAGCGGGAGGTGGGATAATGTAGGGGCAGAGGTGGCAGAGGACAAACTGGCTGCAGCCACGCTAGCAGCCTGAACAGCGACTGCGGTAACATCCACAGCTGAGGTTGTGCGCTCAAGAGCCGCCAACCTACCCTCCAGCTGCTGGATGTACAGTCATGGCCAAAAGTTTTGAGAATGACACAAATATTATATTTTCACATGACCTGCTGCTGCACTCTGCTTTTTATGTGTGTTTGATAGATGTTTTTATCACAGACAGAAATATAATTGCAAATATATGAGTAACAAAAGCTTATATTGACAGTTAGAATGAGTTAATGCAGCAAGTCAATATTTGCAGTGTTGACCCTTCTTCTTCAGGACCTCTGCAATTCTCCCTGGCATGCTCTCAATCAACTTCTAAACCAAATCCTGACTGATAGCAGTCCATTCTTGCACAATCAATGCTTTCATTTTGTCAGAATTTTTAGGTTTTTGTTTGTTCACCCGTCTCTTGATGATTGACCACAAGTTCTCAATGGGATTAAGATCTGGGGAGTTTCCAGGCCATGGACCCAAAATCTCTATGTTTTGTTCCCTGAGCCATTTAGTTATCACCTTTGCTTTATGGCAAGGTGCTCCATCATGCTGGAAAAGGCATTGTTGATCGCCAAACTGCTCTTGGAGGGTTGGGAGAAGTTGCTCTTGGAGGACATTCTGGTACCATTCTTTATTCATGGCTGTGTTTTTAGGCAAGACTGTGAGAGAGACGATTCCCTTGGCTGAGAAGCAACCCCACACATGAATGGTTTCAGGATGCTTAACAGTTGGCATGAGACAAGACTGGTGGTAGCACTCACCTTGTCTTCTCCGAATGAGGCGTTTTCCTGATGTCCCAAACAATCTAAAAGGGGATTCATCAGAGAAAATAACTTTACCCCAGTCCTCAGCAGTCCACTGCCTGTACCTTTTGCAGAATATCAGTCTGTCCATGATGTTTTTTCTGGAGAGAAGTGGCTTCTTTGCTGCCCTCCTTGAGACCAGGCCTTGCTCCAAGAGTCTCCGCCTCACAGTGCGTGCAGATGCACTCACACCTGCCTGCTGCCATTCCTAAACAAGCTCTGCACTGCTGGTAGCCCGATCTTGCAGCTGTAACACTTTTAAGAGACGGTCCTGGCGCTTGCTGGTCTTTCTTGGGCGCCCTGAAGCCTTTTTGGCACAATGGAACCTCTCTCCTTGAAGTTCTTGATGATGCGATAGATTGATCACTGAGGTACAATCTTTCTAGCTGCGATACTCTTCCCTGTTTGGCCATTTTTGTGCATTGCAATGATGACTGCACGTGTTTCTTTAGAGACAGCGTCCCTCTTTAACATTTTTTGCTTGTTATAGCAAATTTTAACATATGTCTACTTATTGCTTTAGCACATTGTTGCTTATATAATATTATGTGTTTGTTACCAATAAATATTGTACTTTTATACCATTCAGTGGCATACATTGTTAATTTGTCCTTTTAAAGTGTCCAGTGGTGTCATTCTTACTTAATCATGACAGATTGATCTCCAGCCATGTCCTCATCAACACCCACACCTGTGTTAATGGAGCAATCACTGAAAAGAGGTTAGCTTGTCCTTTTAATGCAGGGCTGCAATGATGTTGAAATGTGTTTTGGGGGATAAAGTTCATTTTCTAGCCAAATATTGACTTTGCAAGTAATTGCTGTTAAGCTGATCAATCTTTATAACATTCTGGAGTATATGCAAATTGCCATTAGAAAAGTGAAGCAGTAGACTTTGTAAAAATTAATATTTGTGTCATTCTCAAAACTTTTGGCCATGACTGTACTGCAGTAGACGCTGGTCATCCGCCATTTTACTAGCCAGACCCTGGCGCTAGTATATGTTAGGGTCTGCGAAACGCACCAAATGTATGATGTAAAAAGGTGCGTTCGCAGCCTGGGGTCCACCGTGCAGGAGGAGCCTGCTGCTAGTAAAATGGCGCAAGAAGCGTACTCTGTTATCCCGCAGAGTCGCCAAAATAAACGCCGTAACGCGCTGGGGCAATATGTGAGAACTCTGTTATTCCACAGAGCCGCTAGAAGGAGTGTCGCAGCGCTATATGGCGATGTGTGCGAACTCACTTAACACCACTGAGTCGCAAAATAAACACGCTATGGCGCTGTCTAGCGTTGAAAGCGAACCCTGTTACGTCACAGAGCCGCTGAGACAAACTTCTGTGTCCTGTCAGGCACCCAGGTACACAGTTGACTGCTAAGCGAACATAGAACGTGATCATGCGCTAATGTCCTCGCGGGAGACACGCGCAATCTATGGTGTCTGAACGCCAGGCCCTGAATATGGCAATCAAACTCCTCACCGGTTATGCCGGTAAACTAGGGCATCTAGGACACCGACCCTGACCAGCTAGCATACCAAACTCCTCACCGATTAAGTCGGTATTCTAGGGGCTTATTTCAGCCGGGCCCTAACCACACACACGCATGACCACACTGGCGCAAAGCATATGACGATTGATACTAGCGTATGGCAGCCCAGCCATGCTACCCTTTTATAGTAACAGCTACAGGACCTGCCAGAAACAAGGACCAATGAAACTTGTTCCAGAACACCAGTAGTCACAGGACCTTCCTGGCGGACCAATAGGAGCTTCTGCAGTACATGAGCATGAGACCCCTGATCTCCAATGAGAGATCTCACTCTGGGCATGCTCAGAAGGGGAAAACAAGGACTTTGTCCTAAAGACATCTGCTTGCCGCTAACCAGTTCTGGCCACAATAGCAGAGCCTGAAGGAGCAGCAGTAATCCTCTGCACACTATTAGACTGGGCGAGACGCCGGGACCGACGTCTAAGCTGAGCAGACTCCACTGCGAACAGAGATGAATGGGGGACCGCAGCGGGACTGGTTCGAGACTCCCCTTGTGCAGCAGCGGGAACTCGAACCCTAACACCCGTGTTCAGTAAACGTGACAGAAGTACATCAGACACTGTAACTGACAAAACATGTTCAGTACATCATGGGCAGTTGGTGAGTCACATGACCACACGGGCAGAGTTAGCCCTGCGTCACTGATTGGCCATGGCTGGACCAATCAGCGATGCGGGATTTCCTGGAGAGACAGAGAGACAGACAGGATTAGACGATTATATATGTAGATGTTACTGTGTATTACCTCATGTTACTGTGTATTACCTCATGTCACTGTGTATTACCTCATATTACTGTGTATTACCTCATGTTACTGTATATTACCTCATGTTACTGTATATTACCTCATGTTACCTGTGTATTACCTCATATTACTGTGTATTACCTCATGTTACTGTATATTTCATCATTTTACTGTGTATTACCTCATGTTACTGTATATTACCTCATGTTACTGTATATTACCACATGTTACTGTATATTACCTCATGTTACCTGTGTATTACCTCATGTCACTGTGTATTACCTCATGTTACTATGTATTACCTCATATTACTGTGTATTACCTCATATCACTGTGTATTACCTCATGTTACCGTATATTACCTCATGTTACCTCATGTTACCTGTGTATTACCTCATATTACAGTGTATTACCTCATATTACTGTGTATTACCTCATATTACTGTATATTACCTAATTTTACTGTGTATTACCTTTTGTTACTTATGTATTACCTCATGTCACCTGTGTATTACCTCATGTCACTGTGTATTACCCATGTTCAGTTAACGTGACAGAAGTACATCAGACACTGTGACTGACAAAACATGTTCAGTACATCATGGGCAGTTGGTGAGTCTCATGACCACATGGGCGGAGTTTGCCCTGCGTCGCTGATGTTACTGTTTATTACCTATGTCATTGTGTATTACTCATATTACTGTGTATTACTTCATATAACTGTGTATTACCTCATATTACCGTATATTACCTCATGTTACGGTGTATTACCTCATATTACTGTGTATTATCTCATATTACTGTGTATACTCATGTTACTGTATATTACCTCATTTTACTGTGTATTACTTATGTTACTTAAATATTACCTCATGTCACCTGTGTATTACCTCATGTCACTGTGTATTACCTCATATTACTGTGTATTACCTCATGTTACTGTATATTACCTCATGTTACTGTATATTACCTCATGTTACCTGTGTATTACCTCATATTACTGTGTATTACCTCATGTTACTGTATATTTCATCATTTTACTGTGTATTACCTCATGTTACTGTATATTACCTCATGTTACTGTATATTACCACATGTTACTGTATATTACCTCATGTTACCTGTGTATTACCTCATGTCACTGTGTATTACCTCATGTTACTATGTATTACCTCATATTACTGTGTATTACCTCATATCACGTGTATACTCATGTTACCGTTATTACCTCATGTTACCTCATGTTACCTGTGTATTACCTCATATTACAGTGTATTACCTCATATTACTGTATATTACCTCATATACTGTATATTACCTCTTTACTGTGTATTACCTTTTGTTACTTATGTATTACCTCATGTCACCTGTGTATTACCTCATGTCACTGTGTATTACCCATGTTCAGTTAACGTGACAGAAGTACATCAGACACTGTGACTGACAAAACATGTTCAGTACATCATGGGCAGTTGGTGAGTCTCATGACCACATGGGCGGAGTTTGCCCTGGGTCGCTGATGTTACTGTGTATTACCTCATGTCATTGTGTATTACCTCATATTACTGTGTATTACTTCATATAACTGTGTATTACCTCATATTACCGTATATTACCTCATATTACCGGTGTATTACCTCATATTACTGTGTATTATCTCATATTACTGTGTATTACCTCATGCTTACTGTATATTACCTCATTTTACTGTGTATTACCTTATGTTACTTAATATTACCTCATGTCACCTGTGTATTTACCCGTGTTCAGTAAACGTGACAGAAGTACATCAGACACTGTAACTGACAAAACATGTTCAGTACATCATGGGCAGTTGGTGAGTAACATGAACACATGGGCAGAGTTAGCCCTGCGTCCCTGATTGGCCATGGCCGGACCAATCAGCGATGTGGGATTTCCTGGACAGACGGACAGACGGACAGACAGGATAAGACAATTATATAGTAGATGTTATATTAATATTTAGAATTATTTTTAATACTTATATTTACAATATTTAGATTTTAAAAAATAACTTTAAAAGTATGCTTATAATATATTCAACATTTGATTATGTTGCACTATATTACTTTGCACTTTATCTCTCATCTATATATGTATATCTTACACATTAATATTAGTCAGAATTGATATATCATTATTTATTTAAAATTCCATGTACTGTATATACTCGTGTATAAGCTGAGATTTTAAGCCCATTTTTTAGGGCTGAAAGTCCCCCTCTCGGCTTATACGCGAGTCAAAAACGGGGGTCGTCGGAGGAGGGGGAGCGGAGGTGTCTGATCATACTCACCCGTCCGCCGACGCATCTCTGCAGCCCCCCTGCTTCTCCCACGATCTCCGGCTCCTTCCTGCAGCGGTCACATGGTACCGCTCATTAAAGTCATGAACATGCACATATTCATGACTTTAATGAGCGGTACCACGTGATCGCTGTAGGAAGGAAGAGCTACTGAGACCGCCAGGAGAGGAGGAGAGGCTGCAGAGACGCGCTGGCGGAGGGGTGAGTATAGCGATATTTACCTGTCCTTGGACCACCGCTGCGCTGGCTCCGTCATCCGAATAATCTGGTGCTGAACATATGGGGGCACATATCTGTGCAGCATTTGGGGGGCATAATTCATGTGCAGCACAGGGGGGCATAATCTGTGGAGCATATGGGGCATAATCTGTGCAAGCATATTGGGGGCATAATCTGTGGAGCATATGGGGCATAATCAGTGCAGCATATGGGGCATAATCTGTGCAGCATATGGGGGCATAATCTGTGCAGCATATGGGGGCATAATCTGTGCAGCATATGGGGCATAATATGTGCAGCATATGGGGGCATAATCTGTGCAGCATATGGGGTATAATCTGTGCAGCATATGGGGCATAATCTGTGAGCATATGGGGGCATAATCTGTGGAGCTTACTATGGGCATAATTGTGGAGCATATGGGGCATAATCTGTGGGAATGGCATATGGGGCAATATAATCTGTGGAGCTATGGGGGCATAATCTGTGCAGCATTATGGGGGCATAATCTGTGGAGCATATTGGGCATAATCTGTGGAGCATATTGGGCATAATCTGTGCAGCATATGGGGGCATAATCTGTGCAGCATATGGGGCATAATCTGCAGATCATATGGGGGCATAATCTGTGGAGCATCATATGGGGGCATAATCTATGGAGCATATGGGGGCATAATCATTTTTCAGCCTAGGCTTATACGCGAGTCAATAAGTATTCCCAGTTTTTTGTGGCAAAATTAGGGGGGTCGGCTTATACACGGGTCGGCTTATACATGAGTATATATCTGTGCCATACTAATAATTTATTTAGTCTATCAGCATAGTGATGCTCTATTTCTGTTTTTACAGTATATATTTTGTTAATAAAATTATATATTTTGGCTTGAAAACTTTTTTGATTCCTGCTGCTTAATTGGCTCTATAGGGGATGTTGTTGTATTTTATAGACAGTTCTGTGTCTATTTCCTATGATTTATTTTCAATCATTGAGAGATGCTTTAACTACTTCTAACCACATCCTAGCCAGCTTAAGTCTGCTCTTTTCTATTTTTCAGCCATATGTCCCAACTGCAAATACACTTCTCCCATTTCTTCTTAGTCATTTCTACTATATCATAATCAGGGACAAAGGTGGTACCTTTGATGTTGCTTGTTTCCTTGCAGTTGTAAGTCCTCTGATTGCAACTTCAATGACCGCAGTTATTCAAAGAACTGAATGGGCTCATAGAGTCTTATACACAGAAGGCTGTACTCTTCTCCCAGCACCAATTTGCTCACAAGAGAAGGATTTCAACTCCCAGAACCACTGTTCTCTCAAGAGAAGAATTTCTAGGAAATATCAACATCAGGTAACCAGCCCTTTGTAACAATGCAACTTTCATACACAGTAAACAAAATAACAATCCAAAACAGTACAGTATATTACCAATAGTTATTACAGTTACTTTCACTAGTCAAAAAAACAGGTCATGGGAGAATAAATTATTTTTCCTACAAAACCTTATTCCACCTCCTCTGATTCAAATAGATTACATTTAGCACAAAAGAGGAGGAATTCCTAGATCAGAGCATAATGTCAGGTTTTAACTACTCCAACAATGAGTTCTCTTCAACATCCTGCATAGGGCGCAGCTTGGCAATGAATTCTGTGTTACATCTCACCTCTCTGGCTATTGTTTCTCGGCCTACATATACTGGCTCAATAGAGACTACTATACTTATCATGAGATTTCTTCTCTTGAGTTCACACAGCACAGACACTAACGATGTTGCTTTGTCCGAACTAATTCACAATACATCATTCACACAATTCACACTGCCAGTCACTGTCACAGCGCCCTTATTGGCCACTCAAATATCATTCAGTCCAACATCCAAGAATCCTCAGTTTACAGCAATATCATTCCAGCATGACAGTCATTAGACAATGAAGACAACATGTAACAATCCTTCGACTCCTGAAATATTATACTTGTCACTTCATCCAATTTCATTCAACAATTGTTAGTTATACATCTAAAAACACATTCAAGAATATAATAGACAACAAATTATAACTCTATGTGCTCAATCATGCTCACAAAATCCAAACAATGGCAGAAGTTTGATAAGAATGGTCTTGTTGGACCACTATGTACCCATCTTGAACCACAAGAATGTACTGAAATTTGGAACACAAAGGGCTACTCACTGCAGGTTTTTTCAGTGATTTAAGGAAAGGTCCGTGTAGTCGGGTCACAGAGTGGTCCAGTTAACCATCCCGGTTATTAGAACCATGTAATGAGATGCAAATGATCTCCAATATCTCTGCCATTATTGCTCCAAATTAAAATTAAATAAAATAAATATGATGCATCAGAGGCAAGAAAATACAAACAGCCTGTTTCTGTCAGAGTACAATTCTTGTTTGGTTCTCAGATGCCCAGTCACAAATCTTTATTACAACCACAGAGATAAGGAAAATGTGAATAGCTTCTTAAATTACATTACCTAAGTAAGAAAGTATTTTAGTTAAAAATAACAAGGTCGTAAATTATGGATTTTGACAAAATTCCTTTTAAACTAGATCTACCCTGCTTTCTATGCCTTCTGTAGCAAAGAAAGCTTAACACAAAGACACCTCTATATCAGAGACAATACCCTGTGCTATTGCTTTTATGAATAACACTTTTAAAGCTAATACTAAAATACAAAATTATTAACGATATACAGTACAGACCAAAAGTTTGGACACACCTTCTCATTCAAAGATTTTTCTGTATTTTCATGGCTATGAAAATTGTAGAATCACACTGAAGGATCAAAACTATGAATTAACACATGTGGAATTATACATTACACTTTACAAAAAAGTGTGAAACAACTAAAAATATGTCTTATATTCTAGGTTCTTCAAAGTAGCCACCTTTTGCTTTGATTACTGCTTTGCACGCAGAAAAGGTGAATGGATGAACTCTACATGCCTGGTTCCCACTGTGAAGCATGGAGGAGGTGGTGTGATGATGTGGGGGTGCTTTGCTGGTGACACTGTTGGGATTTATTCAAAATTGAGGGCATAGTGAACCAGAATGGCTACTACAGCATCTTGCAGCAGCTTGCTCTTCCATCCGGTTTGCGTTTAGTTGGACCATCATTCATTTTTCAACAGGACAATGACCCCAAACACACCTCCAGGCTGTGTAAGGGCTATTTGACCAAGAAGGAGAGTATTGGGGTGCTACGCCAGATGACCTGGCCTCCACAGTCACCAGACCTGAACCCAATCGAGATGGTTTGGGGTGACCTGGACTGCTCACCGCTTCAATTTTGAATAAATCCCCAACAGTGTCACCAGCAAAGCACCCCCACACCATCACACCACCTCCTCCATGCTTCACGGTGGGAACCAGGCATGTAGAGTCCATCCGTTCACCTTTTCTGCGTGCAAAGCAGTAATCAAAGCAAAAGGTGTCTACTTTGAAGAACCTAGAATATAAGACATATTTTCAGTTGTTTCACACTTTTTTGTAAAGTGTAATGTATAATTCCACATGTATTAATTCATAGTTTTGATGCCTTCAGTGTGATTCTACTATTTTCATAGTCATGAAAATACAGAAAAATCTTTGAATGAGAAGGTGTGTCCAAACTTTTGGTCTGTACTGTATAGGTATATTTAATTGTCTAAATAATAATCAAAGAAAAGTATAAATATTAACCCTAACATCTTCAACTGCCAAATTATGCCCTGGTGCTGCCAGATTAGTTAAAGAACATCCAACTTGTCATAAAATTATTAATTTTGATAGCATGGAAAGACAATTAATTTTAAGCACACTTGATGTAACATCTCCATTCTTAATCATCAGCTCTAATTTGTTTTTTAAAGTCTAATGAAGTCCTCTTGTCACAAGTGGGGCATATTGTGAAATGTACTTCCTTAATTCTTTAATACAAAAAGAATGATTTTGTTTTCCAAATATGTGGAACCGCAATGGTAACTATGTTTACCTCAAGGGATGCAAACATTGATGTGAGGAAGTTGGAACTCAATTCATGTGGTGACCTTCAGGTAAATCAGGTCCAATGGAAGTAGTTTATTGATAACATTTTTTTCATATGGCCATGGGATGAGAAATTAGGTGCGGAAATAATGCTGTAAAGTAAAAATGCTTTTTAAAATATAAGTGTTGTTTATTTTTATGAGTTTGCAAACTGCAAAGTTGTTGGTTGTTGTTTTCACATGCATGTCCATAGTCAATTTCTGATTCTCAAGACCTCCTCATATGCCTTCCTTTTGTTTGCTTTTCACACAGCTGTTCCATAATTTTATTGTGTGCATCCCGACAACTTATTGAAATTGATCACATTCTCCCCCACATCAGGAAACTTCAAATCAACTTTTTTATCTTATGTATGTATTAAAAACTCTTTTACATATGCTCAATCCTTACTTCTTTGGTGCAGGGGATGTCCCTGAAAGTAATATATTATCCTCCACCCATTAAAATAAATGCACATATTCAGTCAAGGGTGCAAGCTTATAGGAAGTTTGGAAGACCATTATTTGATGTATATGGCACAATATATAAGTTTCCAATAGTGTAGATTGTGTATTGCTACGTAACAGTATGATGATCTTAGTATGGTTCAGTGGAAACACAGGAGATATCGATGTTGTGGCCATTAAATGGACAAAACATGTAGCCTTGTTAAAGCCATGTTGCATCAGCCTTATGGAAAAATTTACAGTTTTGCAGTCTTGAGAGTCACTCCTGGTTTATTCCAAAAGACAAGTGTATGAGTGAGAGCAGCCAAACAATAGAAGCTAATAAATTATGCAGACTATTCTCATCCAATTTAATTTTTACTTTGATCACTTAGTCTGCTGACAACATGTATGTGTTTAATTTCTATGAAAGCATCTGTATTACAAACAATATAATGAAATGTCTCTTCATTAGATAATCACTGGCTCTTTGTAAGCATGAAATGTCAGGTCTAGAATTCATCAGCAGAGATAACAGGTGTGATTAAGCAGTTTGCTACCAACTATCCTGTCTCAAATAATGTAATTGTTAACATTTATTAATAAATGTAATGTTAAAACCTAACAATAAACAGAATTATCATTTTTTTTAATACTTACTAAGGATTAATCAGCTGGATGTGTTTTTGAGAGACAATTTGGAACACAGGTGCAACACATAAAATTTATCGTTGATGTTGGACTCTTATAATATTGGATAATAGTGTTCTCGTCAATTCATTGATGAAAGATGAAAAGTTAAAAAAAACTCATAATTTGTAAGGATGAGCAAATTGATTTACAAGACCTCCAGTGGCCACAAAATGTACACCGTGGCCGCCAAACTGAGGCCATATGAACCAGCTCCTCTTTGCCAGCAACGCAAGCTCCTCTTCTGTTGAATTTGCACTGGAATAGCTAATCAAAAGAGGACATGAGAATATTTGAGTGTAGGAGGCAGTTTGCCAGGCTCCTGTTTGGTGTCTATAAGCTATTAATATGGCCAGGGTCCAGTAAATGTATTCTCTCATCTTCAATCATTTATATTAATATCCTTAAAATTTAAACTAGTTGTGACAGAGAGACAATACAGTAGGTCAGATTTCTGATATCTATGAATACCCCAAATGTCCTTTTAATAGTGGCGATTGAGAAGCCTTAATCCTCAGTAATGCCCTTTGGTGGTGCTGTAAATTAGCTGAATAGCTCCTTTGTCAGGGCAAAAGTGCCCATGATACCATACACTATTAGTGCTTATTGGTTTTGGAATCAATCAGCTTCAAGAACCCTTTCATTGCTACTGTCAATCATGAGAGAAACAATTAGATGTTTAAACGAGAGAGATAGCTTTCTCTTTAAGGGCCCCGTCACACTTAGCGACCCACCAGGATCCCGTCAACAATATGCACTTATCAGGATCGCTGGTGTGTCGCTACATGATCGCTGGCTCAGCCAGGCAGCGATCAGGACAGCGACACTGCGGGTAACGTCGCTTAGTTACCCGCACTGTCCTTTGAATACCAGCCCGCTGGTGCAGGGAGCTGGTAACCAAGGTACACATTGGGTTTCCAGGAGTTGCGCGGCGCCTGGATACCCGATGTGTACCTTGGTTACCAGCTCCCCTGCAGCAGCACGCTGGTATCCAATGTACACATCGGGTTTCCAGGCGCTGCCCGGCGCCTGGAAACCCGATGTGTACCTTGGTTACCAGCTGATCGCTGGTCTCCTGCCTGCCACACGCAGCGATGCGTGCTGGCCAGCGGGAGACCAATAATCAATAAAATGTCCTGGCCTTTGGACAACGATAATAATAATAATAATCTTTATTTATATAGCGCCAACATATTCCGCAGCGCTTTACAGTTTAACAGTTTCAAAACACAAGTCATAGGTAACAACGTTAACAATACAATAATTAAAGCAAAATAAGTCGACCCTGCTCGTGAGAGCTTACAATCTACAATGAGGTGGGGGAGATACAAAGTACAGGTGTGTATATATAATGGTGCATTTACAATGATGGTCCAGCCATCTTGAGGGAGTGAGGCATGGATGGAGATAGTGAATGGGCTACACATACACACTTAAACATAGAACGACTTTGGTTAGTGAATGTGATAGGCCACTCTGAACAAATGTGTTTTGAGGGAGCGCCTGAAACCATGCAAATTGTGGATAGTCCTAATTTCTTGGGGTAGAGCATTCCAGAGGATTGGCGCAGCGCGGGAGAAGTCTTGTAGTCGGGAGTGGGAGGTACGGATTAGTGCAGAGGTTAGTCGAAAGTCATTTGCAGAGCGCAGCAGTCGGTTAGGCCGATAGATAGAAATGAGGGGGGAGATGTAGGGGGGTGCTGCACTGTGGAGAGCTTTGTGGGTGAGAACCAGTACTTTGAATTGGATCCTATAATGAATGGGCAGCCAGTGTAAGGACTGGCGAAGAGCGGACGCGTCCGAGTACCGATTAGCCAGATGGATGACCCTGGCTGCTGCATTAAGGATGGACTGGAGAGGGGATAGTCGAGTAATGGGGAGGCCAAGTAATAGAGCGTTGCAGTAGTCCAGGCGAGAGTGGATTAATGCTACAGTGAGGGTTTTTGTTGTTTCCATGGTGAGAAAAGGGCGGATTCTAGAGATGTTCTTTAGGTGTAGACGGAAGAGCGGGCAAGAGATTGTATATGGGAGGTGAAGGAGAGATTGGTGTCAAACATAACACCCAGACAGCGAGCCTGCTGCCGGGGTGTTATTATTGTGCCGCCCACAGAGAGGGAAATGACAGATTTAGGGAGGTTAGTAGACGGCGGGAGCAGAAGGAGTTCAGTCTTGGAGAGGTTAAGTTTCAGATAGAGAGCGGACATGATGTTGGAGACTGCGGACAGACAGTCGGTGGTGTTCTGTAGAACAGCGGGGGTAAGGTCGTGGATGACGTGTATAGTTGTGTGTCATCGGCATAAAGATGGTACTGAAAGCCAAATCTGCTGATGGTCTGTCCAATTGGGGCCGTGTAGAGAGAGAAGAGAAGGGGGCCAAGGACTGAGCCCTGGGGTACACCGACAGTGAGAGGAAGAGGAGATGACGTGGAGCCAGAGAACAAAACACTGAAGGAGCGGTCAGAAAGATAGGAGGAGAACCAGGAGAGAACAGTGTCCTTAATACCTAGTGACTGGAGCCTAGACAGTAGGAGACAGTGGTCAACAGTGTCGAAAGCTGCAGAAAGGTCGAGTAGAATGAGCAGAGAGTGGTCGCCGTTACGTTTTGCTGTAAGAAGGTTATTGGTCACTTTGATGAGTGCAGTTTCAGTCGAATGTAGGGGGCGAAAGCCGGACTGTGAAGGGTCTAGGAGGGAGTAAGTGGAGAGGTAACGGGTGAGGCGGGAGTAGACTAGGCGCTCCAAGAGTTTAGAGATGAAGGGGAGATTGGAGACCGGTCTGTAGTTGTTTGTGCAGGAAGGGTCGAGAGCGGGTTTCTTTAGTAATGGAGTAATGATGGAGTGTTTGAAGGAGGATGGGAAAATGCCAGAGGAGAGTGAGAGATTAAAGATTGTAGTTAGGTGAGTTGTGACAACTGGAGAGAGAGACTGGAGGAGATGTGAGGGAATGGGGTCGGTAGTGCATGTAGTCGGACGAGAGGAAGAGAGGAGTCTGGAGACTTCTTCTTCTGTGATGGGATCAAATGTGGAAAGTGAGCCAGGGGAAATGCAGGGAGGGATGGGAGTCACAGCACTTGGTGGTTGAGAGCAGATTTCCTGACGGATAGTATCTATTTTTTCTATAAAGTGAGAGGCCAGGTCGTCAGCACAAATGTCTGTGATAGGGGCTTGTGCTTTTGGCCTGAGGAGGGAGTGAAAAGTGTCAAAAAGTTTCTTGGGGTTGTTGGCTAGTGAGGAGATCAGGGTGGTGAAGTAGGTCTGTTTGGCAAGGTGAAGGGCAGCATTATAAGTTCTTAACATGAATTTAAAGTGGATGAAGTCTTCTGGTGTGCGGGTTTTTCTCCAGAGGCGTTCAGCACTCCTAGAGCATCGCTGAAGAAGTCGAGTTTGCAATGTGAGCCAGGGCGGTTTTACTGTGTGTTTGGAGGTTCTGAGGGTGAGCGGTGCTACTTGGTCAAGGGTGCTTCTAAGAATGTCATTGTAGTGATGAACAGCCAGATCAGGACAGGAAAAAGAGGAGATTGGGGACAGCGATGAGTGTAGGGAGTCTGAAAGTGTCTGAGGGTTAATGGCTTGTAGATTTCTGAATGTGTGGTAGGTAGGAGTGCGCTGGGGTGGTGGAGGATTTGTGAGCGTGAAGGAGAGAATGTTGTGGTCAGAGAGTGGAAGCGGTGAGTTATTTAGGTGGGAGATTGAACAGAGGCGGACAAAGACCAGGTCAAGGGTGTTGCCATCCTTGTGTGTCTCAGAGGTTGAAAGCTGTGAGAGGCCTAGAGAAGTGGTTAGTGATAGAAGCTGAGATGCAGATGTGGAAGTAGGGCTGTTAATGGGGATGTTGAAGTCTCCAAGGATAAGGGTTGGTAGTTCTGAGGACATGAAGTGCGGCAGCCAGGCTGAGAAGTGGTCGAGGAACTGGGTGGGTGAGCCTGGGGGCCGATATATGACCGCTACTCTGAGGGAGAGGGGATGGAAGAGCCTGATGGTGTGGACCTCAAAAGAAGGAATGAGAGTGATGGAATTGGGGGGATGACCTGGAAAATGCATTGTGGGGACAGGAGTATGCCAACTCCACCACCATGTCTGTTTGTGGGTCTCGGGGAATGGGAGAACTGTAAACCACCATAGGAAATGGCAGCAGGGGAGACAGTGTCAGAATCCTGAATCCAGGTTTCAGTGAGGGCCAACAGATTAAGAGAGTTGTTCAGAAAGTAGTTGTGCAGGAAGGATAGCTTGTTGCATGCAGACCGTGGATTCCAGAGGGCACAATTGAAAGAAGGAGATGAGGGAGTGCAAGTAATATTAATAAGATTATTATGGTTTCGGTATGAGGTAGGGTAGGGATTGAGGTTGGGGGATGGTGGACCGGGGTTGGGGGAGATGTCCCCTGAAATCAGTAGGAGTAGGAAGATAAAGAGCAGGTAGTTGTTGGAATTGTTAGTAGGGGGCCGGTCGCTGATCAGTGTCACACACAGCGATATCGCAGGGGAGATCGCTGTTGCGTCACAAAACTAGTGACTCAACAGCGATCTCGCGAGCGAGATTGCTGTGTGTGATGGGGGCTTAACCCAAAAGGCACCAGCGATTACGATCAAAAGTGTTGATAGCTGCTATCACAATCCAGGGTCCTATAATGACCTAGGGTATGGTGGCCTAGTAGACATGCCTTCAGCATTATAAAACTGGCTGTGTCAGTGAAAAGCTGATGACTATCAAGCACTAGCATGAGATTAGCAAATAAAATAAAAATATTCAAGACCTAGTAAAAAAAAGTTAAACAAAAAATATAAAAATGCCAAAATATTATCATGTAAAGCGGTTTCGTCACTAAAAATGCCACTTTTCAGTCAAAACAAAAATAAAGAAATACACATAATTAGTATCACTACTTTCAGAATAATCTAGTCTATTTTACTGTACCATATTGTGAACATTGTAAAAAGAAGCACGCAAAAGAATGTACCGTATATACTTGTGTATAAGCCGAGATTTTCAGCACCTTTTTTCGTGCTGAAAATGCCCCCTCGGCTTATACACGAGTCATAGGGCAGAAACCAGCGGGGGAGGGGATGCCGCGGCAGGAGCCGGTGGCTGGGACATCATGCTCACCCCTCCCTGTGCCATCGCTGAACGTCCCTGCAATCCTGCGTTCTGAAGGAAAAAGGGATCCAGCTTCAATAAAATCGTCATCTTTATTGATTCATAAAAACATGAATAATGGCATGCTCCTGGACAAGCTCAGGACAAGGCTACGCGTTTCGATCACAGGGATCTTTATCACAGCGTTTCGATCACAGGGATCTTTATCACATCTTTATTGAGCTGTGATAAAGATCCCTGTGATCGAAACGCGTAGCCTTGTCCTGAGCTTGTCCAGGAGCATGCCATTATTCATGTTTTTATGAATCAATAAAGATGAAGATTTTATTGAAGCTGGATCCCTTTTTCCTTCATTTTCTCATGTATCTTCACGTTTGATCAAGCGGAGGATCCGTGCTTCTACAAACCGGTGAGCTGGTTAGCGTTCTTATAATCCTGCGTTCTCCCCGGCTTCCTGCAGCTCTCCAGCACTGAGCGGTGATGTAATACCCGCTCATTAAGGTCATGTAATATGGACGCGACGCCACTCCCATAGGCGTGGCGTCCATATTCATGGCCTTAATGAGCGGTATTACGGCACCGCTCAGCGCTGGAGAGCTGCAGGAAGCCGGGGAGAACGCAGGATTGCAGGGAGTTTAGCGATGGCACGGGGAGGGGTGAGTATGATGGAGGAGAGGACAAGGAGCACGGAGCAGGACGAGGGGGGAAAACGGTGGATGGGGGAAGGATGGAGGAGGACGGGGGGAGAACGGAGGACAGGGGAAGCATGGAGCAGGACGGGAGGGAGAACGGAGGACGGGGGAAGCATGGAGGAGGACGGGGGGAGAACAGAAGATGGGGGAAGCATGGAGGAGGACAGGGGGGAGAACAGAGGACGGGGGAAAGCATGGAGCAGGACGGGGGGGAGAACGGTGGACGGGGGAAGCATGGAGGAGGACGGGGGGAGAACGGAGGACGGGGGAAGCATGGAGGAGGACAATGAGCACGGAGCAGGACGGGGGGAGGATGGAGGACACAGAGGAGCACGGAGCAGGACGGGGGAGAGGATGGAGGGCACAGAGGAGCACGGAGCAGGACGGTGGGGGCACAGGAGGATGGAGAAGGAATGGGGAGCACAGCGGAGGATGGAGCAGGAGGGGGGAGTACAGAGGAGAATGGGGGAGCACAGAGCTGGATGGGGGAGCAAGGAGCAGGACGGGGGCAGCACAGAGCAGGAGGTGTCACGCTGTATAGCAGATATATATATATGTGATGACAGTAATCTATATCAAAAGGGCAACATACTATATAACATGCGCATAGATATATGATAACATAGAATTACTTGACAGAATGTCCAGTGGGTCAATACGGAATCCGTTATACGCTGTCTCCGGCTAGAGGGTGACCGGGGTCTATGCTGACCCTAAACTGGGGTCCTAACTAATCCCTCTACCTGGAGGTACTGTTAAAGGTACAGAGGTCCAGGCCACCAGCGTAAACCCTGTCTCCTATCAATCCCTGCCAACTGTAATCTAGTCCTAAGAAGGACCCTGATTACCACCAAAGGGAATGAACAGGTAACGGTTAATGAACAGAAAGACATACAAGAAAGACAAGAAATAAAGTAAATAAAGTCTTACATACAACACTCACACACAGTAGGAACACCTAAGGTCTCAGAGATAAACTATAAGCTATAAGAGTAAAAACAACTAAGGAGCTCTTAGCTTAAGTATTCTCAGAACCGATCCAGTCTGCTAGACTACATGAATGCTTTCACCGGCATCTAACAAGCAGACTGGCAGGTATATGAAGGAATCTAATTAGAACATAATCAAAAGCAGCCGGGCGAGGCTGGACCTAGTCTTAGCAAAGAGCTAGGTAAAATTAACTCCCTCATTACCAAACACAAAGAAACAGCAACTCAGCTGTGAGAAGTCAGAGTGTGTAATCGCGACGATCCTTGTGGCGATACACCCATGACAGTACCCCCCCCTCTACGAGGGGACTCCGGACCCTCAGGGCCAGGTCTGCCCGGGTGAGTTGTGTGAAAGGTCCGAACCAATCGATCTGCGTTAACATCAGACGCAGGGACCCACGTCCTCTCCACAGGACCATACCCCCTCCAATGAACCAAGTACTGAAGGGATCGGCGACTGAGACGTGAGTCAATGATTTTCGACCCATGAAATTCCACGTTATCATTGACCACCACTGAAGGCGGAGGTAGAGGTGACGGTATGACTGGTGCCACATACTTTTTAAGTAATGACTTGTGAAACACATTATGAATTTTAAATGTAGGAGGGAGGTCCAGACGAAATGCCACAGGATTAATTATGGAACTGATCCTGTACGGCCCGATGAATCTGGGACCCAACCTCCAGGAGGAAACTTTAAGTTTTATATTCCTGGTAGACAACCAAACTAGATCGTTCACCTTCAGATCTAGACCAGAAACTCTCCCCCTATCAGCCATCCGTTTGTAACGGTTCCCCGTAACCTTCAGTCTTAACCGATCTGGAACTATCAGTCTCCCTGGAAGTCTCACCGGGGCGTCCCCCTGAGCCCCCAATACCTCCCCCTCAAGCTCAGAGCATACAGCTGACACTACAGCTCCCTCCTGAGGAATAGGAACCGGATCATCCGTCTTCCCGGCCCCTGGGAAAGTACGAGATAAGGCATCAGGAAGCAACTTTATTGAGCAGTCATATGCGCGATGAGGAGGTAACTCTTTACACCCCTCCTCTGAGAACATCTCCCCAAAGTCCTCCAGAAAAGGAGACAAAGTCCTAGGCACAACCGCACCGATGACCGTGCTCATGCAGTTATTCCTGCAAAATTCACCCCACTGGCTTATCTTTCCGGATTGCCAATCAATCACTGGGTTATGTTTAGCCAACCAAGGAAGTCCCAACACAATAGGAGTAGGTAGACCCTCCAACACATAACAAGACAATTGCTCTTTATGTCTTGCCCCTACTCGAAGATCTATGTTATGAACAGCTTGTACCAAGCTACCTTGACCGAGAGGTCTAGAATCAATAGAGACTATAGGGACCGGTTTGGCCAATACACTCAGTTGCATACCATGCACCTGGGCAAACCGAGCGTCCACCAGATTAGCCCCGGACCCACTATCAAGAAAAACAGAAATCCTCTCAGTTCTAGTACCAATCACCACCTCCGCAGGCACGAGAAACTGAGAGGGATTTGGGGACGAAATACACACTCCCAGGTTAACTCCTTTGCTCAAAGAGGCCCGGGATGGACACCCCCAACAAAATGTCCCTCTCTCCCGCAAAAGAAACACCTTCTAGTCTTGCGGTGCACCGCCAATTCCTTCCTACAAAAAGATGTCCCTCCCAACTGCATGGGTTCCTCAGAACAGACCAGGGGAACCTCAGTATAAGGGACTTTAGTAGTAGGTGGAGTCATCACGGGAGGCGGAGTTACCTCGCGTCTTCCCCGAATTCGTCTATCAATGCGAATAGCGAGGGCCATAGCAGCCTCCAGTGATGGAGGAGAATCATACTGAGCCAACACATCCTTTAATTTGTCAGACAACCCTTGACAAAACTGGCTCCTAAGAGCTGGGTCATTCCACTGAGTATCTGTTGCCCATCTACGGAACTCAGAAGAATATTCCTCCGCTGGACGATTTCCTTGCCGTATTTTACGTAACTTTGTTTCAGCAAGGGAAACTCGATCCGGATCATCATATACCAGACCCAGGGCAGTAAAAAATCGATCCACTGACTGGAGATCTGGGGAGCCTGGAGGAATAGAGAACGCCCAAGATTGAGGGTCCCCTTGTAAGAGCGAGATAACAATTCCCACCCTCTGCTCTTCACTCCCAGATGACCGAGGCCGCAGCCGAAAGTACAATTTACATGCCTCCCGGAAAGTAAAAAATTTGTCCCGCCCACCAGTGAACCTGTCCGGGAGAGCAACCTTAGGTTCAGATCTGGTTTGCTCCGGGGTGAACAAAACCTTGGACTTAATGTCTGCAAACTCCATGGACAACCCCTGCAACTGCCGGGCCAGCTGGGCTACTGGATCCATGACAGCTGGAGAGAATCTTTTGTATGGCCGGTGAAAATGTCACGCTGTATAGCAGATATATATATATGTGATGACAGTAATCTATATCAAAAGGGCAACATACTATATAACATGCGCATAGATATATGATAACATAGAATTACCTGACAGAATGTCCATTGGGTCAATACGGAATCCGTTATACGCTGTCTCCGGCTAGAGGGTGACCGGGGTCTATGCTGACCCTAAACTGGGGTCCTAACTAATCCCTCTACCTGGAGGTACTGTTAAAGGTACAGAGGTCCAGGCCACCAGCGTAAACCCTGTCTCCTATCAATCCCTGCCAACTGTAATCTAGTCCTAAGAAGGACCCTGATTACCACCAAAGGGAATGAACAGGTAACGGTTAATGAACAGAAAGACATACAAGAAAGACAAGAAATAAAGTAAATAAAGTCTTACATACAACACTCACACACAGTAGGAACACCTAAGGTCTCAGAGATAAACTATAAGCTATAAGAGTAAAAAACACTAAGGAGCTCTTAGCTTAAGTATTCTCAGAACCGATCCAGTCTGCTAGACTACATGAATGCTTTCACCGGCATCTAACAAGCAGACTGGCAGGTATATGAAGGAATCTAATTAGAACATAATCAAAAGCAGCCAGGCGAGGCTGGACCTAGTCTTAGCAAAGAGCTAGGTAAAATTAACTCCCTCATTACCAAACACAAAGAAACAGCAACTCAGCTGTGAGAAGTCAGAGTGTGTAATCGCGACGATCCTTGTGGCGATACACCCATGACAGGAGGGCAGTTTATACACCCAGCTTATACACGAGTCAATAAGTTTTCCCAGTTTTATGTGGCAAAATTAGGGGGTCGGCTTCTACACGGGTCGGCTTATACACGAGTATATACGGTAGCTTTTTCATCATTTTGACACAAAAAATAGAATAAAAAATGAACAAAATAGTCATATGTAGAAAAAATAGTATAATTGAAAACATTTACTCAAAAAAGTAACATCTCTCATTTAATACTGATACAAGAACAAATTAAATTTTGTAAACTAATATTTGTAGTGTGTAAAAGTATCAAATCATTAAAAAACATATATAAATCTGGTAGCTGTATAATCATACTGACCTGAGGAACAAAGGAATTTTACCACTTTTACTGCACAATGAAGTGAGC
Source organism: Oophaga sylvatica (assembly GCA_033576555.1). Classification (NCBI taxonomy): domain Eukaryota; kingdom Metazoa; phylum Chordata; class Amphibia; order Anura; family Dendrobatidae; genus Oophaga; species Oophaga sylvatica. Next base: position 833 of record JARQOD010006861.1, on the reverse strand, counting down.
AAAAAATAAAATTAAAACATTAACTGAATTGCTGTTTGTTTGTTCTGTATGCTTTTAAAAAAAAATCTGAATAAGAACTAATCAAAAATGTTGTGCACCCCAAAATGGTGTAAATAAAAACTTCCACACATGTTGCAAATAATAGGCTCCTATGCTGCTTAAAAATAACTCTCAAAAAAGCATTTTTAGTATGTAAAAGTAATCTAAATATGGCATGACTGCACAGATATGACAATGAATGGCTTAAAAAATATAAAAAATATAAAAACAAATCTGAAAGTGCTATTCATTTTTTTATTCTGCCTCCAAATTTTAAAAATAAGGCTCGGCTCACATGTACTGTATCCTATTCTCTATGCTGAGCAATTTTGTCTGGGCTACTGAGTAAATGCCCAAACAAAAACATAATTCAGAAAAAAAACACAGATTCATTCATTATCATGAGATAGATGGAGTGACTTTTCGACTCTGGCATATATTTAGGAAGTGTTCTGTCATTTTTGGTATCATTTTAGAGCACAAAAGTGTGGTCAACCAACATTGTATGCATGTTTAAAAAAGAAAGGACACTAACATAATAGAAACAAAACATCCAAAACAAATTCAAAATAACTCCATCTGTCTCACTACAGTGAGTGTTTCGCTGGGGGATTTAGAGATAAATGTGATTATAGCTTTTGCAGTGCAGCGGTGTCCACGCTGTGCAGTGATGAGGCAGTGACCCAGGAAAGTTCAAAATAAATGTGGGTTTTAATGTCCAAAAAAACTTACAAATAAAAGAAATTATATCCTCCCGATCACAGCCGTGAAGGAAAGCAGTCCATAAATGCATC